>JAODJU010000130.1:19926926-19945498 GCA_026776725.1 Gnathonemus echidnorhynchus | reverse complement strand
CCCCCCCCCCCCCCCCCCCTTTCATTTTAACACACCATTGGTTGTTCTAGTATGAAGCATATACGCATGGTATTAAAAGCCAGGAGAAATGAACAGGAGAGCACTTCTGAAAAGTGAAGGCTAGAGATGGGAAGGATTTATATGAAGTATTCTTTATGTATCAAAGCTGAGAACTGCAATCACAGCTTGCGCACCACAGACTCTCGGAGCAGGTCGGCTTCCTCGCTCATGCTATAGGAATTATGAGGCTTACGAGGATACGTGCATGCACTGACTTTAGCGATGCATTTTAAAATGGGGGAAAAATGCTGAAGCAGCGCCCTCTTGTATCGGAAAAGAGACATGATTCACGGCTTCGTAATGAGCAGCGAGACAGGAGAAGGTGCACGGCCCAGACAGCAGAGGAGCACATAGCATGACACTGGAGAGACACACACAAGAAAAAAAGAAGACAAAGCACCAGACCGCAGGAATATACGCAGACAGTACGCTGGCGAAATCATATCAAACGGGAAGTAAAAGGCCCAGACAGGGGTAACTGCGCCGCAGATGACAGGGGACTGCCCAGTCATCCATTTTACTAGGTGGCATGGAAGCAGCAATTGTATTTGTCATTATTCATGGGACCTGAACTTTTCTTTCATTGTCGGATCGCGTGTCCTCTGCGTTTTGCCAGCAGGCGCCACCCTTCTCCACCTGCTCCGCCCCCGTTATGTTTCAATACATTACACAGTGACCGAATGCAATGCTCCTCTTGACAATGGGAATCACACGTTTTACTATTTTTAAGATAAAGGAAAACATGGCTACCCGACTTTCACAAGGACAGGAGTAAACTGGCCATGATGATTTTGTGAGGGCCTATTTTATAATTCCTTCCCCAACCCTGGCATTGTATATGAGCAAAACTTAAATAACAGCTCACATTGACATTCTCATTCACCGTAAGTTTATGAACTTTAGAATGAGATATGGAGACCAGTAAAAGGACATTAAGCAAGCTGAACTGTAAAGAGTAATAATTACCAATAAACATGTAACAGGGTTTATATGAACTTAAGAAATAGCAATCGTGTTCTGTTCAACTGTAAATTAGTAAGAATGGAAAAAAACATGTTCAGTTAGGTAATCAGTGCTGCAAATCAACATTTTATGACCATAAACAAGTCAAATTTTACTGCCTGCGCATGGGATGATACATAAGACTCACAAAACTAGGCAGCTAGGCCTAATTTCTTAATTTTACTTATAGCTCATATTATACTATATACAGTAAGATGTGTAACGTAGACGGGATTAGACTATTTATGCTCTAACTCCCAGATGTCGGCGCTGTCGGATAGTAAAAACATTGCTGACCGACAGTAATACTGTCACAGAGATATGTGATCTCCATTAAAACACTGTCAGGATCATGAAGGCATCGTGTGATAATTTCACAACTTAAATATAGAAAAGGAGGGGGTGGAAACACCACTGTACTGCATATGCTGTTTTCTATCATAAAACTGCCAGGACCGGCACTACACAATAACACTGCTTAGTTAACATAATAGCTACTTACCACCTGCCATTGTTGCGGATTCGGTAAGATGTTGTATAGTTACACTAGTAGTTATGTGTCTCCTTTGTTAATCTCGCGTTTTGGTATGTGCAGACTTATTACCACGGTAAAAACCGACCCGCTATGAACAATGCCTACACGTTATAGACATCCGCTGGAAATTTTTAGATTAATGCATTGCATTGTTCGTTTCGGACTAATACAGTAGCCCCACAGGGACGAATCCAACTCCAATTAAGTGAGAAAGAGACGTTAATCAGTCCCCTTTTCTGGGTCTCTTAAAGACAACTGGAGTACAGGCAATTTACGCAAGTTCGTGGAAATTCCAGGAACTGAAAAAGTCGAACAAAATTTAAAGGTACAGTAACACAATTTTAACGCCACTAACAACGCATGTATTTCGTTTAATTTCCCGGAATACTGCAGTATATGCAAATAGCATTTATAGACACTGCGCTCATTCTATTAAATATTCCTATATATTAAATGCCATATATAAATTCATTTTTAATTTTACTGCAGTAGGTCGGCGCCCCGTCCTGGGTTAGGCTCCAGACAACGGTTATAGGAGATGGATGGATTATTTTATGCAACACCTTGGCCAATACGACTCAGAGACGAATCTGAATAGCAGTGACCGAATGCGGGTTTAGATCTCAGAAACAGTAGCTCCCATATTTACTTGACAGTCTTGATTGAAAGCTCTTTTCGTTTTTACAGCGTTGCCCCCGCCACGATAAAGGGTGCTGAAATTATATGATGACGTCAGCATGAAAGTCAATAACTTAACCTGAATCTTAGCGTGTATAAATGTAAGCCTAGTGTAAAAATCACTTTATCATATAGCTGACAATTTGTGCAAGTTTTTTTAAGTTTTTAGCAGACACTTTAGACATTAGCAACACATTAGCAACAGTATCGATGTGAAAATGATACATTATAAATCCTCATGGGGAAGTTCTCTTTACATCCCCCCCCCGCTCTCTGAAGAGGAGAACAAGCTGGCCACCTGTTGCAGTGTCCAGGGAGCTGGGGGTTAAGGGCCTTGCTCAAGCACCCACAGACATACCAAGGCTGGGCTTGAACTGGTGACCTTCTGAGCACAGGCACAGAGACATAGCCCACTGAGGCACATGCTGCCCCCCATCAAGGGGGGCAACAAGGTATAGGTGAGGCTAGGTTGAACCTCCAGTGAATGATCAGGTAGACGTGTAAGCAGTGTCGTAGCTACACAACAACTAACAAACCAAGAAACTAATAAGACTATTCAGAGATGAGAAGTGCAACATATGGACATTTAGGGAATATAAAAAGGCATCAGGCTAGTGGAGGAATTCATGGATCAGATGGGTCTTGGAGGTTCTTGAAGATGGAAGGGTAGTCTGATGTCATTAGGCAACTCATGCCACCATTGGGCTACCAGGGGTCATAAATCCCTAAACCAGGAACTGGCTAACCAGAAGCCCAAAGTAAGATGCCACTCAACAAAAACCATGACCCCCCCAAGCCACCCAAACCAGCACCTGCTGACAGCACAAAGTAAGTAGACCCACTCCATCTGCCCCCCCATAAAACAAACCTCTGCCTATAAGATCCAACTGAGCACTACTGTCTAAGGGCAATGGCGATTCTATAATCAGAGAGAATAAATAAGACTGGGGTCTAATTGCCACCAGCCCAGAACACGGTCAATTACCCGACTGACTAATCAAGGACACATACGGCAATATCAGAACAATTAATGAGGCACGTTAAGTTAAATTACACACCGTTTTTCTCAGGTTTGAATATACCCACCGTTATTCATTTACTGTCGGAGTTTTAATAAGTCTCACGTCTTGTGTATTGATAAGCACTTTTAGGTAATAACGCCGGGATGTAGGCCTATTTGCTCGAATTGAGATTCGTGGTCCAAAACCAATGAAGTTTGATTACCAGATCATATTTTAAAGCTTCATAATAACACCGGATTTCAGTTGTCTATACAAATAATGTCTGTTGTATTACAGATAGTGTAATCTGTACAGATAGTGTTTCTTGTATTACGTTTGTATTGCGTGTGTTTTCCGATCGAACCGCCAGTGAAGTGTAGTAACTTAAAAGATCAGTCTTGCTTGGATGCTTGGACATCCGTGTTGCATCACTCAGCCCGCCGGGAAGTACTGGCTCGGGACATGATTAGCTTAGAATTAAAGGATGCATTTCCCAGCCCCTTTATGGGCGTATAAATGATGTGCCTAGTCCATTTTAGTCTTGATTAGGCTGTTTCAGGTGCACGATGCACCCCATCAAGCTTCCATTAACGGAACGGAATCAAAGCAATCGCACGCTGCGAGTTCTTAAATGTTTCCTCACTCTTCTTAATGAGTGGTATCATACCAAAATATTGCCAGCGTTGTTGAATTAATGATTCAGCTACGTCAATGCTCCCGTCAACCCAGTTTTATAGAGCTGTACCACGCCAGAAAATAAAATAGGCAATAATTAAATACTCAGGAAGAAAGTAATAGCGGGATTAATTAGGTTTCAATACAAAATTTTTCGGTTTATCAGTATTAATTTTACTTTATAATGTATGATACCAATAGTAGGCAAGTATTGTACGATTATGTTTTGAAAACCAATCAATTACTCTAAAATTTAAAGGTTGGCAAGGAATAAAATTTCACCGCATATATACGATATGAAAATGAGGCAGATAAATATTAATAAAAAAATATTCCGGTGGGGTGCACAAAATATGCGTGATTATACATTCCGTTTTAATGTAATAAGTACGTAGCTGAATTTTTATTATATTAAGCGGTAAAAATGCATTTTAAACGGATTTAAAAATTGCCTCTAGTATATGCCCAGTATGTTTATGTGCTGTTATTGACGATTTCTTTAAAACTGACATCATAAGAGCCATCTTCATCATATTTTATAGTTTTATTTCCATAATCAGTAATGCAAGTGCTGAAGACGGCAATAACAGTGAAAGGAAACTCCACCAGCGTAGTGATACCGAGCACAATCTACTGTGATTTAAGCGCGCTGATCTGACACACGATAAATAATGGGAACAGGAAGCTCGAATAAGCAACCAGACTGGGAAAAAATCACATATAATGGGGTGCATCCCCTTTCACCAAAGCGACCTTCCCCACCCTGCGTCTTTTCTATTAGTCTTGGGACGCGGAAATCACAGTTGCTCATCCCCAGTCTTGACATTGGCCAAACTGTCAGGGATGAGGTTTGCGTCACAGGACCGTGGATCGCTGGCTTTGTTGTACTGCCAGCAGCTGGACGGACACCTGCCGGGTACGACGCCGTCTGTGTGCTGCGCTCAGCGCCGGAGCGAGTGCTGACCAGCGGCGGCTCACCGCTCGTCTTCCGCATGGATCCGCAGCGCGCTGGGCACAGCGGCAGCAGTGGCGCCTCTTAGAAATAAACGCAAAGACCGCAAGCCTCGCCTAGACGCTGCACGGAAAGGGAATAAGAAACATCATCTCGCATAAGAAATACAGCTGTCGCAGTCCCATTACACGGCAGTTCTGTCTTGTTTCCTTCCAGATGGGAGGGACGTTTGCTTGCGAGGCCCCGGTGACCGCATATGAAAAAGCCTGAACTGATTCCGCGTACCGCGTTCCGATCCGATCCAGTATGTTCCGGACACCTACAAGAGGTAACGCTGTGACTGAGACCTTTTTGGGCAATTATTTTAATTCAAGGGCGCATGCCGAATATTCCCGGGAATTATTTAACGCACTTGCAACGCATTTATCCGGAGAGCGGATAAAGCAGAAGAGTGCGCGAATTTAAAGGGGGTGCCAAAGAAAGAGATGCGTTTGCCTTCCTTTCCGTCATCTTGTTCTTTCGTAATGTCATCCTTAATAACCAAACAGATTATTCTAGCGAAATGCATGGTACCGTTACATTTCAATCACCCTGGGGCGTGTTTTGTCCGCTCCGTGTTTGTGATTTTGTTTTTCTTCTAAGAGCACATCATAACTTTATTTGGCGTAGCCAATCCCAGTGAGAAGGCTGGCAATAAACAAACGCGTTATGTGCTTCAACTAACTTTAAATGCAACGAGCGTGAAAATCCTGCCGAGAAGAAGGGTTAACGTGATTCATGCTGTTACTGAACTTTAAAAAGGGCGACTTTTACGGGGACAGGACAGTGGGATTGTTTGCATATACAAAATGGTGCAATGCAACACTTCCACCTCTAGTGAGGGGCCGTCCAGGAGCTGCTAGTTAGCTGGACATATACCAGCAGCACGTGGGCTGGTCACCATGAAACGTTTCGCGTTTCTTTGCCTGCTTGCCAAAAACCGCGTTAGCCAGTCCTACTGTCACCTTAAATAGGTTCCATTCGCATAGATCATCATCCATCTTTTAATAACTTGTCCTAGTCAGGGTCACAGTGAGCCTGTTATAGCCAGCGGGGGGAACACCCAAGACAGGGTGCCAATCCGTCACCAGGCTCGTACACATGGGAAATTTAGAGGCACCAATTTAGCATTGTGGGAGGATAGCTGTGCGACAGAGAGCGTGCAAACTGGATGCACACGGAGCGGAGGCAGGATTCGAACCCCCAACCGGTGCTACTCTGCGTAGATCATGCATTGGGTAAATGGAAAGCAGAGGCTGACACTTTTTTGTGTTTTGTGTGCAAGAGCACGTGGAGCTGTCTGTGAGGGCACACGCGTGTGTGACGATGTTATTCACGTCCTGCCCGTCACTGACAGGCATTACTTTTCTTTTCCTTGCAGCTGTCGGCTAACAATGCTGGAGCATCCGGCCCCCGCTGCCTGGGGCTGTAGTGAGACTCCCTGCTGACGGAAGACGCCCCCGAACCCGCAGGAGCAGCCGTGATGCTTTGTCCCAGCGCCGAGTGCCAGCCGGCTCGGCACTTTCCCAGCCCCGCTGTCTTGCTGAGTCTTACCCTGCTGCTCCCCTGGGCCGCCGGCTCCGCCCTCAACTGTCACATGACATGTGTCTGTGCCAGCAACATCGTCAGCTGCTCCAGGACGAACCTGACTGTCGTGCCCGTGGCTCTGCCCCAGTACACGGCCGTGCTGGACCTGAGCTACAACAGCATCACACGGCTGCGGGCTGAGTGGACCACCGTCAAGCTGGCCAAGCTTCACAGCCTACTGCTTAGCCACAACGGCCTGACATTCATCTCCACCGAGGCTTTCCTCTACGTCAGACAGCTGCGCCACCTGGACCTGTCCTCCAATGCCCTGCGGCAGCTGGACGAGTACATCTTTGAGCCTCTAGAGCAGCTGGAAGTTCTGCTGCTTTACAACAACCACATCTCCCAGATCGACCGCTCCGCCTTCTCGGGCTTGGTCAGCCTGCAGAAACTCTACCTGAGTCAAAATCAGGTGGCCCGCTTCCCCCTGGAGCTGGTCAAGGAGAAGACGCGGCTGGAGCAGCTGATTCTGCTGGACGTGTCCTCCAACAGGATCAAGGTCCTACCCATCCAGGAGCTCCAGGCTCTGCCTGCCTGGATCAAGAATGGCCTGTTCTTTCACAACAACTCTCTGCCCTGCTCCTGCGACCTGTACAGCCTGCTGGCCCAGTGGCATCTCCGGCAGCTCAGCTCTGCTGTAGACTACAAGGACGACCACACCTGCTCCCTCCCTGGCCTGCAGAAGGCTACGGTGAACATCTTTGACCTCAACAGGGACTACCTAAACTGCAGCTCCGTGAAGGCGGCTGACCAAGAGGCCTACCTGGGCCAGACGCTCGTCCTCAACTGTGACACGCGGCAGCGGGACACGGCCAAGACTTGGATGAGGCCGGGAAATTTGCCGGTGTCTCCAGATGGCAACGAGAGCACGAAGGCGCTCTCCGACGGCAACTTGCAGATCAGTCCCGTTGTCCTCGAGGACTCTGGCATCTATGCCTGCTTCGCCATGGGCCAGGTGCTAAACGAGACAATCTACGTGTCAGTGAGGGTGCATAACTTCACTCTAGCTGGAGGCCACGAGTCCATGAACACGGCCTACACCACGCTGGTGGGCTGCCTGGCCAGCGTGGTGCTGGTGCTGGTCTATCTGTACCTGACTCCCTGCCGGTGCTTTTGCTGCCCGGGTTGTGGCCAGGTCAAGGCGCACCGTGAGGACAGCGTCCATTCGTCTGCCCTGAGCTCCACGCCCAGCCACGGAGAGCCCAGTGGAAGGGCCGGCCTTGCCCGTCATGTGGCCTTCATCGACCCCAAGGAGCTGCAGGGCCAGAACGGCAAGGTGAGCCCAGGAGCAGCGGGGGACCAGTGCGAGCCGGAGGACCGGCGGGGTGGCAGTCGCAGGAAGACGTCGGACGCCGAGTCCGTCAGCTCCGTCTGCTCGGACACTCCCATTGTGGTCTGAGGACGCTGGGCGGAGCATGTGGCGGAACAGGCGTCAGCTTTCAGAACTGCTGCCGCTTCCCGGATGCGTGGGATCGGAAGAGGGCCGCTCAGCCGGGGATAGGAGCCCTGATGGGGAGCTCGATTTTACTAGGCATGTTGTAATGCGCAAACCGTTTCTGTCATTAACCTTTAGAGGAATATGAAACAGATGAGAACTTTCCAGCATTTTACCTGTAGCACTTAAGGATGTATACTGTGAAGCAGCTCCGTGGTGGTGGTGGGGGTGGGGGGGTGATTGGGCATTGAAGGAGTGAGATGGGAGAAAAGCAGAAAGACCGCAAACTGTAGTGTGGGCTTTGTTGAGCAGTGAGAGCATGGCAGGGATATTTTTGTTCTGGTAGGACCCTTAGCTCAGGGTGACCTTCCCCCCCACCACAGAGGTTGTGTGAGGGCTTGGGGGAGTAGCCACAGTTTAACTGACGTCACATATCACCCCCCTACCAACACAACCATAGTACTGCATCATAAATGCAGAGAACCTTTTAAGATCATGAAGGTCACTCTGGAAATTATAATGAGCATATAAATATCATTACATACAGAACTCACAGAAGGTCGTGGGACGTTTGCTTAATTCAGTGAACATATTGCAAATTTATCGGTTTTGTAACAAAAATCATTACTTCATCCATTTGTTTACAAAAAAAATCACATTGGGAACAACCAGTAGTTTAAAGTAAAAAATCTGTAATAAATTGAAACCTAAATTCTAGTCCTAAAGGAGTTGTTCTGTGTTAAAAAATGTAACTTACAAGCATTCTGGGTGCTTTTTAATTAGTGATTGTCACGAAAGTTGTAAATTTGCAACATTACAGAATTAAGCAAGCGTTCCAAGACTTTTTGTCAGCGCTGTAATTAGCGCATAAGAATGTACCACACATACCGTATCCTTTTATCTACTGTACACACCTTTACCCACACACCTGCAAACACCCCTCCCCCCAATCAAGCTTTACACCACAGAAAACATGGATATAGAAAGTAGAGACCATAGCTGTGTTTATGTGCTTATGTGTTGTACAGTAAACATCTGAACTAGGTTATGGGTTGGGCCGTACAGCACGGCTACAGCAGGAAGGTATAGAACAGAAATTTACTGAGTTAGTGAAAGTGGAGCCTTTTAGTAGAAGGAGACTCGACGCTGGAGGAGCATAAGTGAACGTTCATCTGAATCTGAAAACTTCATACTGCCCATAAAGTATAAAGATGAATACATTAATTCACCGAATACATGCATTTTTGTTGTCTACTTTTTCTTTAATATTTTTCCGCACCAGTTTGATAAGATGTTATTCATTTCTTTTTTTTTTTAATCAGAGATTTGCAGATTTTGTTGTTTTTCCATTCAGTGATCTGATTGGCTGGTCACAGTGGCCAGGTGAGCCCCCTAAATCTCTGTCTCTCTGGGTAACACGTCCCTGACTCCGCCCTCTTTTCACATAGCAAATCGGGTGACGGTGTGTCAGAGGGCTAGGTCCCGATAGGAGATGTCGAGGGCGGCTGGCTCGTTCATATGCCATTCATGTTCCATCCACTCCACGTTCTTTTTTAGATAAGCAATCAGACAGCACTTCACAGGACCACTGGGTTCCTCAGAGGAATCGTGGGACAGTTGCCACCGGGAACCAGCAGTAACTGACAGATGCCTAATGGACTTGATGAAGCTGTTTGCTGCGGGGAACCAAGTAATAAATCACAGACGTTTTCCTTTCTTTCTCTAGTTGCAGTGAAGGCCATTTATTCTGCCCTGACGGGCCCCTTTTCATAATAAGGGAATGACTCAAATCAGAGCTGAACAATGATCAGGGCTGCAGGACTCGGACTGAGTGTATAAGAGTGAACATCTACATGTGCATGCTGTATGAGTTGAGTTTTCTACATTTGAACCATTGCCTTCCTTTGGAAGCTCCCTCTTGCCAAGCTCATGGCTTTATCGACACCGTACCTTGCTGTGCATAACTGCTAACACTCTCTCTTACTGCTGGTGACTAGTACGTTGCAGTAGCTTAGAAGGCCTGTAGGAGGCGCTCAGACAGAGAAATATGCATTTCGCTGTGAAATAGGAGAATGCTTTCTGCTAGTTCAGCTTTCCAGTTTGTGATGTAGCCCTGACCAGAGTTTAGCCTGGTTAGACAGTTCCATCATATCAGGGAGACCACCTATCAGGGGGCATGTTTTATATTTTAATGCTTCAGGTTTGCCTAGGTCATGGTTTGCATTGTCATATTTCAAATGTAGAGAGTGTTTGATTTGGAAAAATAGGTTAAGCAAATGTCGTCAATGTGGACAAATTTGGCAGCTTAACTTTGCAATAGCTATAAATCTAAATGGAGCAGGAGCTGATTTAAGATGCATGGTCCATAGCAGACCATAGCTATCTGGGTAGCTTTGTACTGCTGTAGCTAGATTGTGGGATCCTGAAACCTGACACAGCAGCAATGGCTGATGAATGATACATAGCCTGTCTCCGGTTGAACGTGATCCCCTGACTCGAGGCTGTTAGCGTGTGCTAGCATAGCATGATCATGATGGGGAAGCTGCTAGCTGCTTTTCTACTTTGCCATTGGTCTTTGTTTCTCGTCACCTTCAAACTCTCTCATGCGGACGTCGGTTGCGTTCGAGTCTTCCCTTGATGCTGCTGTTAACTTTGTTTCATGTGTCCTCCTAATGTCGGTGCTGGATCACGTCCTAAACATCTCTCACATGGCTGCCATGGATCTGTGGTCAGTCGCATTTGAAAGCTTGATTGCATTGGGAGCTTTGCCCTAATGCGGAAGACAGAGGCTTAAATGCTTCTCCTATGAGGGATATGGACTATATTGTGGGTTTCAGAATATGGTTCTTCCAAAGTATAATGGCAACATTGTGGGCTTTTCTGTATTTTATGTCCATTATGAGAACTGCAGGTTCTATAATGCAATCGTTCTAGGTGTGGCTTATAGCTGATGTCACTGATGGAGGCTGGAGGCCGATGAATTAAATATAGACATCTGTGATCTCCAGGAGTCATTGGTCATTCCATTTTTATCTGCTGGTCTCCCATGCTATGCTGTTGGGCCGTTTCCAATCGACAGCATGTTGACCATCAAACGGGGTCATTTTTTCCATAAGCATTAGGTCTGGAGCTTCACATGCAGAAAGGCTTTGCTTTCGCTCACAGAATTAGAAGGTGACAAGACGAAAGCCTGTAGGCAGACAAAAATATCCATGAGTCAGTTGTTTCCAGTGTTTTGATCTATAGTGATCTTCTACACATTTTTGTTTATTCTTTTTAGGGGGGTGTTTATATTTGATGTTTATTGTTAGGACATTTTAAGGATTTCTGATTTGTGTAATTTTAAAATGTTTAGTACAAGATTTTTTAGTCCGGAACAGAATTTAGCAACATAGTGTTGACGTTCATTGTTATTACAAGTTGTGACCTCAAAAAAAAAAAAAACTCAGGGTGCATTTGGCACAACGTAAAATCACACCTATGCTAAACTGCCAACAGTTTAGTAGGAGGACAGCAGTTAAAGTTGCTCATTTGAGTTTTAGTTACATGAAAATGTTCTGAGGACAGAAGGAGAAATGATTAGTTCAGAGAGATAACCGGAGATGCACCAATCAAATATTCGGATCGGTATTGGCGCCAATCCAGACCTATTTAACGAATCGGGTATTGGCCATACATGACCGACCCACGTGCAATACTTACTTATTTCGTTTTTGGCTGTCTCTAAAAAGACAGGCAAAAAATCTGTTAAATCTCTCTAAAAAGATAGCTCCTATTTCGTGTTAAATGTATTTGCACAATCAATCGCACAACAGCTCTATCTCATTTTAGATGTGTTTTTGTGACATTCAAGCTGAATATTAAGGCTGCCATTGCATCATTTTGCCCCTCAGTGGGTGTGAGCACAGTGTCTTCCACCAGCCGTGACATCATGTGCATACCCTTCGCAGTAGGGGGAGTTTAAGAAAATCATATAAGAGTATTTTACACTTTTAACAGTAACTAGTAGCACAGTGAGTTGCAATATTTGTAAAAACAAAGTTTTGAGAGGTGGGAGTAGCGTTTAGTGGAAAATTCCAGTAAGCAAAGAGCAGGCAGTAATATGAATAAAGCAATGGCTGATTTGGGAGTCACTAGCTTGGGCTGTTTTACTACTTGCTGCAGCTTGTGATACAGGAGAGGCTGCTATCGCCTCGAAGTGTAAGTGACGCTGTTGCCAGTGGGAGAAAAATTGTGGGGCATTTTAAGCATCTGCCACTTGCGTATCCTCGCTTGGAAGATTCGCAAACTGAACTGCAAATGGCACAAAAACGCTTAAAACGACGTACAAATGAGGTGGATCAGTACGTTATCTACGTTTCTAGTGGCCTAATTAAAGATTTTTTGGCATTTGTTTTTCATCTGTATTTACTAGCTTAAAATATTAATAATATATAAATTATAAATATATATTTATTATATTAAAATATTAAAGGAAATAGAGCTCTTGTATCGGAATCTGCATCGATATCGGCAGTTGTGTATCGGAATCGGATTGGCCCATTTCTAGAATTAACCAATCAGATTGTAGAGGCAGATCCAAGAAACTACAGGAGGTGGGGCCAACCAATCAAATATCTTGGTCCCACCTGCCCCAATTGCTTGGATCCACTTCTGTACAATCTGATTGGTTCTCTCTCTGAACGAATCATTTTCCTTCTGCCCTCAGAACATTTCTGTGTAAGTAGAACTCCCATGAGCCTAATGCTTGGTTACAGACTGAAAAAACAGTATCTTCTGTTGACTTCTGGAATGTGATGCCCGAGAGTGTGAGTTTCAGTAGTTTTATCCACAATGCACTAGAGCTGAATTCATTTCCAATAAAAGGTTATTTTCCCTTTGGGACCTAGGTGCTGAGTCCATCCCCGCATCCCAGGTATTGTAGATTGATTGGTTCGTCTGATTGCTGCATTAGTTCGCTCACTCTCGTGTTTAACACTGATGGCAGCTGTGAGCGATGTAGATAAAATACACTCCTCTGCCTTTATTGAGCTTGGAGCCTTATCGCCGTATGTTCTTTCAGGCTTGAGGACAGCAGAAGCCATTTTGGGTGGCGGACAGACCGTAACTCACTCCTCTGGAATACAGCAAGTCAATCTGCTTTTCATTTTCCAGTTGCCTGTAACCTCCTTTGAGGTGTGACTTTTACTGGCAGTAAAACAGTATGGTTCCAGGTTCCCATCAAAGCAGGGTCCCCTGAGCTGCTTAGCCACGATTGTGACAGTAGAATATCCAGCCATTTGACTACCCATAATGAGCAGTACAGGTGTAGTAATAAATGGTATCCCATGGCAACAGTACTCATCAGAGAAAGGGGTACCGGTTTCTGGGCTGCAGTCGGCAGAAACAAAACAGCGTTTCAACCTTGAAAATCAGATTGTAGAAGTCTTGATGTGATTGTAGCTTACTGGACTGCAGAATTACGATGCAGGATACTGTAAATCAGTTACTGGGGCTATACTTTTCTGCAGCCTGTATTAATACTTTGATGGAGTCGATGCCACGCTGCTCTTTACACACATTTTCACACCCGTTAATTTTTAATGTCAGGTCTGCACCGTGTCTCGGCACGTTCTTCCAGACAGCCTATGATTTTGGCCTCGTCCATGTGTGTGCCGTCTGAGTCCTGAAAGACCAACTAGTGTGGCCCCCAAAGGCCTGAATCCCATTGGCCATTGGCAGCGAGCCAGCAGATTCGGCTCTCGACATAGAACCTGGGACCTCAAGACATCCAAGAAGAAGTCACTGAGGGCAATCTACAGGACTGGTAGCCTTTCCATAATGCTTCATTCATGTGGTCTGTCACTGTCACTGGGTCCTGTGTAATGGAACTCTCTGTCCGGGGGGGGACTGCTTGTGCAATTAACACATACATCATTATCTATAGTAGCATAGTTATGTCTCTTAGTCCTGTGTATAACATCACATACATCATTATGTATAATTCCATGTTATATTCTGTGTTCCTGTGCATGACAGTCACATATAAGTATGTGCATAATATCATGGTTATAATTCATAATCCTGTGTATGACAGCCACATATAGCATTATGTATAATATCCGGGTTATATGCATCGTCCCTCTGTATTACTGTCAGGGATACTGCTGTGTATATAGTATAATGATTTAATGTTCTCTGTTGTATGTGCATGTTAGCTCATCCAAGACCGGAGATGTGTGATTAGTCCCCATGTTTGTTACCAATAAATGTGTTTTCACACAGTGACAGGACAGATTTACCATGTTATTTACATACCACTGTCTGTCCTCAGTCTCGGCGCACGCGCTCGTGTGTGTGTGTGTGTGTGTGTGTTTTTGTGAGCCTAACATTGGGCAAAAAGGTGATGATGATGATGATAATGATGATGAAATGAAGGATTATACGTAGTACACAATGTAGTACCGAGTGGCATATTTTAAAAAACTTACTCCACATTACTCCACTATATCACTCACATACCAACTCTTCATTTTCTTTCTTGTATATACTATACTGTAGACTATAGACTCTTTTTCTGGTGGCATCATCTAAAGCAGATGAGGTACAAGCTATGCATTCCAGCGCACAACAGCCACCCTTACTGGAACCTAAACTGATTCAACAAATTTTCCTGTAGCTGTTCCTTCTATCCACATATCTGTGTGCCTGTAATCAGAAGTTCGCCGGTTCAAACTCAGCCTCAGCACGTGTGTGGGTCCTCAAGCAAGGCCCTTAACCCCCAGCTCCCTGGGCACTGCTACGGGTGGCTGCCCTTCGCAGACAACTTCCTCTACAAAGAGCAAGTTCAGGGAGACGTAAAGACAATTTCCCCACGGGGATCAATAAAGTATCAATTATTATAATTATTTTCTATTTAAAACTAATGGCCAAGGCTCATCTTTTCTGCCTTTGTGACCGTACACGATGTGCTGTAGATTTAATAAAATCAGACATGGGCTCAAGGTATTTAAAACAGCAAAGTACCTCTTCATAAAGGTGGTGTTACGACTGAGCTCCTCTGGGTCAAATCACTCTAGTTGCCCTCTTGTGCAAGGCTGCGTGTGGCATCGCGATGAACTATGTGCTGAACTTTCTCCCGTCTGATTAAAAATTGATCTGCTTACAGTCACATCAGCATATGCCACTTTGTGCTGCCCCCTGCAGACAATTTGCACTCCTCCTCTTGTTCTGTGTGTGTCTGAGTGTGTGGATGGCTGCTTGGGTCTTGTCTCTTATCTTCCTATTAAACAGCAGCTGGGTGCTTTTGCCCGCCTCGCTGTGCACGGCTTCTCTGTGCACCCTGACATTATTTCTGAGCTTCTTTTCTTACGCAAGTCCCCTGGAATATGTCTCTCAATTCTGGCGCTGCACTTCTCTGTTTGCCTCAGCCTGTCTTGGAGTGGGCGTGAAGTGTTTGATGTCATTTTCAGCAGAATAATCTTGCAGCTGACCAGATTTTAACTGGGGGGCCATTGTCAGATTATAGTTCTGACAGGAAGCCCACATTGATTCAATATCAATTCCAGACCATCAACTACTTTTGTTGTGGTTGTCGAAGCGAGCACAACTAGGACTGAGTACTTTGAGGGTGGGGTCCTCAGTAAGTCCACAGCTACAACTTGTCCATGCAGGTGGCATGTGGTTCTGTGCCCACACTCAGAATGTTTCTAGTTCAAATCCCATAATGAGCAGAGTAATTTCAGCATTGGGCCCTCAAGCAAGGCCCTTAATCCTAATTATCCCAGGAATGTTCATGGGAGTTTTACTTACATGAAAATGTTCTGCGGGCAGAACAAAAAAAAAAAAAAATATTGGTTCAGAGAGATATCCAATCAAATTGCAGGGGATGTGGGTCTATGATTGTTTATCTCTCTGAAATAATCTTTTTTTTTTTGTTTTGTCCTCAGAACATTTTTGTGTAAGTAAAATTCTTCTCAATTGCACATCACTTTGGATAAAGGTGTAAGTTAAAATAAGTAAAATGTAAAACGAAGTAATTGTGGCAGTGGTATTAATTGCATCAAATCTAGGGCCAAGTTGGCATCCAGGATAGACTTACAGTAACAATGTTTCTCTGCTACTTTGTCCATGGCAGGCCACCATACTTTACTCCTTAAATGTTGCTCAGCTCCTAGCATTCCTAAGCATCCCTCAGGAGCTAACATGAGTGCTCTTACCCATAGTGCTCTCTGTTACACCATACACGTAAACAGGACAAGATATCTGCTCCTCTGAGTCATGGCGGTGCCTCCTCTTCATTTCTCTTTTATCGGACAGAAGTATCAGTGGGTCTACAAATATGTCTCTTCCTGGTACGTGTGCAACTCTAAAATTCAACAGTTGTAGATGCAGAAGCCAGTGCTCAATTTAAACACAATTCTTGGATTATAGATGGATTTCAGTGGTTTTTGAAGATCATGGGATCCCCTAGGCAAGCTTCACTCAAATGTTACCACCCAGTTTCACCCAGTGAAAGTCAGCAACCATCTTATCCTTGTCAGGATTTCCCATAGATGGATTCCTACGACTTGTGATCAGCTACAAGAACAAACTGTCATCAGTATATTAAAGGGTGCAATTTTTGATGAGCTCATAAGACAGGCAAAGCCTTTTACTCAGTTTGAGAGCATCTTTTCTCACCTTCTGCTGACAAAACAAACTGGGACCTTATTTCCTTGTCGTGGGTAAGCTTCCCA
Organism: Gnathonemus echidnorhynchus; assembly: GCA_026776725.1. NCBI lineage: Eukaryota > Metazoa > Chordata > Actinopteri > Osteoglossiformes > Mormyridae > Gnathonemus > Gnathonemus echidnorhynchus. The sequence goes on along the minus strand of JAODJU010000130.1, from coordinate 19,928,817 downwards.
GCACCTAACTGTACTGGACTTGCATCAGCAGTTTGGGTTGGTGTGTTCATGTGAAAGTAAGCTAACGTTCTGGCTGTTTCTACTCCTACTTTTATAACAGTAAACAGCATTCAGTATACTGTCATACTGGTCCAAAATTGAATTTTGTGTCTTTTCTAATTATGCATATCAAGGGCTCCAACATCTCAAACTGTACAATACTCCGACTGCTGTAGTCGACAAGGTGAAGAAAGCTTCTTACCGCTGAGATGTTTTCAGTTCCTCCAGCCTTCACTGCATCACTGCATCACTGCATCCTTCCTCTGTGGGCCTGGTGTTCTTCTGTCTGAACAAAATACCCATAAAGATTAAGTGATCCATATAAAATCTATGTTTTATTGTTGACTAATTTAGGACACACCAAAGATAAGTCTTTTATACTCAAATGTTCTATTATTGATAATGAAATTTGTATTCTGACATATTTTGGTGTCAACTCCAGTTACTGTTAGCCCTGTTTTAGAACCAGTTTGGTCCATTACTTGTCGAAGTTCATCTGCTGTTGTTCTGGGTGCAGCTTTCTTTGGTAATGGTCTCAGTTCTGATCACAGAATTATTTGGGTATCATTCTCGATAGATACTAATCATTTACACAGTTTACAGTGAGGTGCATGTCGAAAGGTACTTGAATCTTTTTTTCAACCAGTCCTCTCAAGTTATATGCATTCTGTCATAGGACTGGGCTATGGCCAGTAAATGGGCATCTTTATGGGCACTGACTTGCTTGTTTTTTTTAATCTTTTCCTTGTGTCTGGGTATCGCATCTGCAATAATTGTTTAAGCTCTGTCACTGCTGCAGTGCTGGGGGACAATTTGAAACACCACATATTTTACAGGTGTATCTCTCCCTGACAATGACTCTCTCTCCTTCACTGACAATGAGCTCTGCATATTTCCCACAATCTCAGATTTTTGTTACACACTGCTTTGGAAATTGCTGATTAGATGAATAAGAGAATTATTTACCGTCTGTCTCTGAGATGTTGGGATGACATTTAATGTTATCCAGTGATACCTACGTTTTTGGCTGGGCACATCCTGGAGAACTGATCTCATCCACAACGTTGATGGCATGTCAGATCTCGTGCTGGGCATTAATTACCTTCTTTTCCAGGATGGTCTGTGTTTCTGCGACAATATTTATCTGACGTATCTATGAATCTCTCTCTACTAGGGCATAGGAACTGGAATCCAAATATTTTTACAATTATTGTGGACGTGTGACTTAGTATCACAAGCCATCAAAGTGTAATATCGACAGCTGCTAATCAACAAGCGTCTTTTCGAAGTGTACAGTACAGAGTACCTTCCTATGTCAGTCGGCAAAAAAATATTATTTTACCAAACGTATTTTCGAGAGTTTTCCACACTGGAAGACGCGGATGTGCATCAACGATGTTGATGAGAACTGGCACTGCAGGGTGCTCGGGGAGGAAAAGGCACTTGAGGTCATTCACAAGTCGCGGGTGTCTAAACACACGACGGTCTTTGCGCTGTGTCTTCTTCGGTTAACCGGAAACAGTCGATGTTTACCGGCAAGCAACATTGTTCAAGCTAATGCACCCATGCGACATTGTTTTTAGACTCAAAGCACCCGCGATCACTATTTGGAGTGGATACTGCAAAAGCCATCTTTAAAACATAGACCCTGTTGTGAAATCGCTCATAAACAATGTCAAGCGCCGCTACCCTTCAGGCGCAAGTAACCTCCATTATGGAAATTTTAGCCAGAAGTGCCGTGGCGGAGATAATCAAACTTGTGGATGAGAGCTGCTCCGCGCTGCGCTCGGAAATGTCGCGGAGCCGCAGCGAGAACGAAGCGCTGAGGATGAAGCTGAAGCTGATGGAGGGG
>JAODJU010000130.1:19888683-19903229 GCA_026776725.1 Gnathonemus echidnorhynchus | reverse complement strand
ATATAACATAACGGAAGATGTGTTCCTGATATATTTTATGCAAACAGGAAGTGCCACTGAACATGTAGGTGTCCAAAATGTAAAACTTGGCTGAGTTGGTCACTTGGCAGAGTTCCAATAAGAAACAGATGCATTTGTTAAAGGTGCCATAGAAGGAAAATCTGACTTTTAGTTGAAAAAGGAGAGTTAAGTACAGTACATGGAAATGACATACCGTGAATCTCAAACACTGTTGTTCCCTTTTTAACATATAATTCCTGAATACGTGAAAGTAGGAAACGTAACGGCCTATTTTGAAATCCCTAGACCGTAACAGTTTTAACCCCTAAACATAACATAGTTCTGCAGCAGTGATGGGCAGAATGACTTTTTTGGGGACACAATTCATTTGATTCAGTTCAGCTAAAAGTTTTGTTCTGATTCGTTCACTGACATGTTCAGTGGCACTTCCTGTTTGCATAAAATATATCAAGAACACATCTTCCGTTATGTAAAAAAAAAACAAACATATTATTTAGGTTAAATAATGTTAAGGAGTAAACTAAATACCACCAATAAGTTATGTGATAAGAATATTTGTTATTTAATTATAGCCTACGTTTCTGAATATTGTACCTTAGCTATTCAGTAAGAAACAGTTCATCACATAGTCAACTGACTAATCCAAACGCTAACAAACCTCAGTTAAAATCATTTAGATTGTTAAAATGTTGCATCTCTAAGATCCATCTGCAGCATACAGGTAGTCGCCGCACCTGTAGGCTGTATACTACACCAGTAGATGGTGTATTTCAGTCACAACCGAGGTACAGCTATCTTGTTCAGTAGCCTGTCTGAGTCTCTCATTCACCAACTCGCCCACCAACCAGTTCACTCCTTCGGGTCTCTCATTCAGAACTGAACTAGACTCTCTGTCATTTGTTCACTGTAGGCGTATATATTCAGTTGCAGGTTTAGTCTCCAGCCAATCATATGCTCGCTTACAGCACACCCTTATTTGCCTCCCTGGCTCTCATTGGCCAAAGTCGAGGAGGGACTTCACATCATGTTTCTAAGGAAAAGCAGACGAACAAAAAGAACAAATCTTTGCAGGGAAGTGGACGTGAGTGATTAGTGATTAGTTCCTGTAATCCCTGAGAATGACTCGGTCGCAAATGCCACACCAGTATTCTGGAGGTATTGTGAAGAATGAAGCGAAGGATGACAACAAAAATGGCAGGCTGGACCCATGAGTGTGTCCCAGGCTGTGATGGGCATGTGGGCTCTTTTCATACCCTACCCAAGGAACCGTACAGGCATGGTTGGTGTTCATCTTTAACAGGTAAGTCAGGCATACGTTTCCCAAGACCTCCCATTAGCATCTTACATAGTTGGAACTCTTCAGTTGCATGGTTCTAACTATTTGAGTTGCTAACGTTGCTAGCAGCCTGTTTCATTCTAGGGCCATATTATATGATTGTAAATTGGCACAAACTAAGTTCACATACCTTCTGTGTAAACACCAGAGAACAATTTGAGAAAAGAACTACATTCTATGACACCTTTAAGGTGGTGAAAAACACAAGACACTATTCTGCTAAAGACAGGCAATAACATCTATACTGTAACTACTTGTCATTTGTACCATACTAGATGTTTGCATCTAGTTTGTTTTACTTTGGGAAGGGAGGAAAGATTAATGGTTTATGGTACAATATTTCCAGATGATGCCTCATGTAGATGTAGTAAGCCTGTGCCAACATAAACTCAGTAGCCAGAACTGGGGGTGTGATGGTTCAGGATAACAGATTTAATATATCATTCATTCCATACAAATATTTGACGTTGAGCAAAGGTACTAATTGCATAAAGTAATATCTGCATGTGAATTTGTTCAGCATGTGTAGCCAGCACAGCGCTGTGTATCTTAGCACATCGGGTTACCTCAACGGTGTCATAGCCCAGCACTCCAGTCATGCTCCCAGTCCCATACTGGATGGCCACTGACTCAGTTGTGAACTTGAAAGAGTTGGACCCTTTAGGGTTGAATTTAGCATGGTTGCCTGGAAAAGTCGAAAAACGTATCTGCTTGAAGGATTTTTTACTTTGATTTTTTTTTTTTAATCTAAATTGATGGATGGATAAAATTGTGATTAGGGATTTGAACTTTTGAAAAAAAAAAAATCTAAGACCAATGTAATCATACTTTTGGGGTGGTACTTGAAATACTGGTTTGTGAGGTCAATCAGTACATAAATCCTACTCTTGCTACTGTGTTGCATAAATTTCCGCAGCTGCCAGAACTATTAACTAATGTGACTGCTACATCTAGGATTACGTTCTTACCTCCTCCGTGACTCTGCTACCTCACTGGGATGAAGCATGAATCATGGGAGCCTTCAGAGTTTAAACATGGACCCAACACAGGACAGCACTATAGAAATGCCAAAGACTTGACCCATAACCAAGGCAACAATGACAGCCCAAACTCACTGCAAGCCGGGCTGGAGCAGTAGATGGATGGTACCCATAGGTTGGAGGATCCAGTGTCAAAGATAACAGTGAAGGACTGTGGTGGATTTCCAATGGAGATGACACCATAGTATGACAGCTGAACAGGAAGAAAGATACTGGAAGTTTATCACAAGTATCAGATGTGTGGTTATTGTTTTAACTATACATCTCTCTATTACATATAATTAACAATAAAAGTTTAATTTTTTAAAATCAAATTTGTTATGAAATAACAGCTGTATTAAGCATACATTTCTCTTAGAAACACACTGATATAGTCAGTTAAATGTTCAAGCCGTGATTTAGAAAAAATAAGAATCAGTGATTTGAGTTAAGGCCCAGTCAAGTTCTATTCATGACGCCAAGAATGAGCTCCAGAACTCCAGAAGGTCTTGCCCTTATTCAGTTAATCAGCTGTCAGAGATGGGCAGTATTTCTATGAAATGTACTTAAAACACATATTTAATCCATCCATCCATCCATCCATCCATTATCGTAACCGCTTAATCCCCACTGGGGTTGCGGAGGGCCCGAAGCCCATCCCGGGAACAACAGGCGCAGGCGGGAACCAACCCTGGGCAGGTGCCAACACACCGCAGACATATTTAATAACTTGCCTAGAAATTCGACTCAAAGACAGACTTAGGGAACGAATCTTGTTCATAACCTGAGGACAGCCTGTGTCTCATATATAGTACCTGTAGTATACAATCCTAACTCCTGATTAAACTGCTTATTATTCATCCCTCATCTTCTAAATATCTGGCCATTCTATAATTGTGCCCAGGGCCATTACTAGACATTAATCTGCACTGGGGCACAGCACCCTCCCACATTAATCAAATAATGTTTTTTTTTTTCCTTGAACGCCTACTTTGTGTAAGAGATATGCTATACAGTGTGCTATACAGTGTGCTATACAGTGTGCTATTTGAACTTCCCTTGCTTAGCCCACAGTTAATGCCACTGCCATGCTGATGTTCATCTACAGAAGTCAATAATATCTGAGTCGAACTGAAATCAAAATAAGATCATCAGTATAATTTAAAAACTTCAGTCTTGTTGTGTTGTTATTCCTTAATCCTGATTCTTGTTTTGCATGCCGGTACACTGATTACTGTGTGCGTACTGCGGTGCACTGGATATGAAATTCATATTGCAGTGCAGGGACAGTAATCAGTGCACCCTATAGTACTGACCCGGACCGCAAGGTGCATGCCTCAGCTTGTACTGTGGGTTAAACTTTGTTTCTTTGACATTGTGGATTAGAAAAAAATCCATTATTTTCCAGTGACAATCATCTTAAATTAATACACTGCCAAATGTAGGAGCTTGCTAAAACTCGCCCGTGAGATTTTACTGGGGCACAGCAGATCAATACTGGCCACATACCCCAGTGACTGTGCCCATGTGTTTTTGAGCCTCTTCAGCTGTGCAATTTGTGTTTTCTGTAAATGTAGCTGCCTTTTTAGACAGACCAGAAAGCCATTCATTCAGTCTGAGATTTTAGAATTCATGAAGGTCACTTACGTCAGCATCGTTGGTCATTTGTTCAGTGCCAGCAGAGTTGCTGGTAAACTTGACCATAGGATTGTAGGGGTGTCTCTTCCTAAACTCCTCCCACAGTCCCTGCTCCTGCAGGACCTCCCTCGCCGTCTTTCCCTTTTTCAGGGGAATCCTGCAATTACATCATGATCATATTAGCCTGGCTGTGCTCCAACACATCATCATGAAACACTTGAAGAATTTCAGGTGTACCCTGACTCTTCGTTAAAAACCCTTAAAATTGTCTGATTCACCCTGCTGAATCTTAACACTTCATTATGGCTAAGTTGGACGTAACAGCAGACTTGAAACTATCAAACTACTGTTTCTGCAAGAATGTAAATAATTCAAAGAGGTAGAATGAAGGTCTTACTTGTGCAGGCACTCGGAGAGGGCCACCAGGGCGAACAGCAGAAAGGCCAGCTTCATCGTGACTGTGTCCACTAGTCTGCACTGGGTGACTGGGGACTCTGGCTTTGCTCTGGCTCTTATATACTGGGTCACTATTTACTCACTTCTTTATCTGGGCGATAAGAAAAACACAAGCTTTCTGTAAGAAGTAAACATTTGGGGCAGTAATGACAGCAGGAATCCTCATTGCGCTCAAAGAAAGATCAATTGAACATTCTTATACTGATAGTACATAATAATAATGAATATTATGAATGTATTACAAGATATGCAGTGTGTCCCTGTGAGCTTGAGGAAATGAATCTCCAAGGGAAACTGGCATTTAAAAAATACAGTGAAGACAGTTATATTTGATCATTGGGAAAATGGGACCTTTGGAAAACACAGTAGTAGCTGATGGTACATGTCAAGGTACATGCTTACTTAGTCTTGCTGCTTTTCCTGGAAGTGTCAGAAATTGACAGCATCAGCAGTCCCCATATCCCGCACTTTGTGGGATCACCCACACGCTTGCTGTGACGCTGCATCAGATAATTTGTTGGATAATTATGCACAAAGATGGATGGAAGAACAAGAATTATGTAGCCTTAAAACAGGGGGGAGGGGAGGGCTCTTGCTTCCTGGGCTATACTCAAGGGCGTGAGTGTAGTTTCAACACTGGTATAGACCAAATCAGCCTCGAACCTCTGCCCTCCTTAACACACACAGTACTCCTGCAATATTGGTCAGGACATGCATCTATTGTCCATACCCAAATCTACGCCCTTGGTTATGCTGCGTTATCACGGGGGCCCTGTTGTGGGTAAGTAGTCGTATTTGGGGATGGGTTTCTTGGAATTGTTTGTAATGCACTGGGCTAACATTCATAATTTATTGAGCACACAAAACTTTGGCCTTCCCATTCAAACAAATGTTCTCTGATAAATCTGAGAGTTAATTAGAGCATTAATCAGTCACATTCATTATCAGGACAGGGATGACAAGATGGTTGCAAAATCTCTGTATTGCCATAAAATTAATCCAAATATGAGACGACATCACTTTTTCAGACATATGTCTTATAATCAGGCCAACACAGTACTTAACTACATAGAGTATCGAGAGGCAGAAAGCATCAGGTGTGGTCCATCAGGGCCATGTGAGGAAACAGACAGGAGGGTCAGGCAGACGAGGTGGGCGGGACGTGACACCCTGAAAATAAACTATAATATTTATTCAGCACGTTGCTCTCCGCTCCTTTTGTTGAGCGCATGAATGAGTAACGGCATCTAATCTTCTGCAAGCCGGCACTAATGAAAGCTTTGCCCACTGGCAAACACAGATATTACAGCGAATACGCAGGCTTTGCAGATAACAGGACCCGTAGAATCGAATAGCTTCCTTGAGGGACAGGGACTCAAACATGATGTAGGACAGCATCATTATGCATGTGTTTTTGAAATCTTTTTTTTGATCTCTTAATCTTTGTTTTGGAGGGTAAACAAAATGTTTTATCATATATCTTGAAAGTTACCACATATATGCGTCATCAAGTCGATAACAGTGTTCTTGGGTAATGTAAGGGAATTCACTAGTATAAGGAGCCATGCAAACCATAATTCATTCCTGCCCTCTCACACACATACATTCTCCTTTCACATACATATATTCACTCTTACATACATATACCTTTCACATATATACATTTTCACTCTCATAATAATGATAATTGATACTTTTATTGATCCCCGTGGGGAAACTGCCTTTATGTCTCCTTCAACTTGCTCATTTGTCCACATAGGACAGTCACCTGTTGGGGTGCCCAGGGAGCTGGGGGTTAAAGGTCTTTTTCAAGGACCTGTAGATGTGCTGAGGCTGGGTTTGAACTGGTGACCTTCTGATTACAGTTAGCCCAATGCACCACATGCTGCCCCCTAAAAGGGGTTTGCAGGCAGCCACATGCTCTACTCATATACACGCCTTCTCCTTTCACATACATATATTTCTACTCACCAACTTATACGTGTCACACTCTTAAATACATATATTGCCACATATGTATATATGTATTCACATATGTATTTAATTGACACTCACGTACATGTATTTTGTCTCTTTTTTATTGATATTAATGACACAGGAAATTCCGCCTTAAGGAGGAAGTCACTCTCAAACCAGGAAATACATGTGCAAGACTTGCTCAGCTTATCCTAACCTGATATTAAATAGCAGAACTACACAATGAAGCTATTTATAGTCATCCTGTTTTCTTTTCAAGTGCAGTTTATAATTTTGGGAGCAAGTTCAATGAAAATGACATTAGACATTTTACATAATGTATTAGAATGTATTGAACACATACAAAGAGAAGCTACAGATTATTTGTTTATCAAAGGCTGTATGGAGAACTTTGTGATCACATTCAAAACTTATCTGGATTTCTGTCAAGCTGTTCCTGATTTGTAGAAGTACATTAGAGAAGTCCTTGCACAGATGTCTTAATTTTTTTTGCAGACTGCTTATTTAACCAGACAAAAAACTCGGTCTGAAAACATTTATATCCTGTTGCTTCCACCTGTTATAACTGGACATCAAGGCAGACCTTGATACAGCATTTCAGGAGGGCAAATCACTCATTTAGTATTCCTTGGAATGAACTGGCAAAGCATTACAACATGCTTAGGAGTAAAAGCTTTTGGACTCTGTACCAGCACAGACACGGCTTGGTGTTCAGCCACTGATATATGCGGCACTGTCCAATGACAGCCTGACCAGAGTTGTTTGTGAAATTCTTAAATCTACCACAAATGCAGGCTGAATGCTATGTGTTTGGGAGCTTGAGGTCACGTGGGTTATGCATTCAAAGGTGGCAGGAGCGATGATGCCATCAGCCAATGGGCCAGCAGGTAGAGGTAAGTGAACCCAGCTGAGGCATTTTCAGCACCGGGACAGCAGATCATGTCATAACTGAAGGACATAAGACAAGCAGACCATCTTGACACACATAGACCAGAGTACCTATACCCTTTGTAGCCAGCATGGTTGTCAGCGTCTGATGGTCTATCCGTAGGGTGAAAAGGCGGCCCCACTGGTAAGTATGACACCTTTCTATGGGCTTCTAGGACAGTGGCATTATCGCTCAGCAGCAGACAGAGTTCGTGATGCAAATGCCACAGTCCATTTAAACCTTGTCTGGGCCCAAAATGGCACCTAGCGCATAGTCTGATGCGTCCGTGGACACTTCGGTATGCAGTGTGGGGTCAAATAGTGCTAAAGCCTGGCTATCCACCAACAGTTTCTTCACTGCATGAAAGAAAAGCCTGTGCATTACGCGTATCTGTCCACTGGAAAGCACTGTCAGTCAGTCTCAGACATGCATGCATAGTTTCCACCACAGTAGCATGGTTTGGCAGAAACTTGGTGCAGGAGCATCAGCATTAGCCTGTACATGTATATGTCCTGTGTCCAGAAGAAGACCATCGGCTGAGACAATATGTCCTAGGAAAGGGAGACTGGCTGCGCAGAAACGGCACTTCTGTTTATTAAACTGCAGGCCGGCAGACTTCAAGCGATGTAAGACAAGGGCCTTGTGAGTAGGCATCTCCCAGCCATGCACTATGATGTCACCCAAATAGTTCTCTGCCCATGACAGATCAACGAGGACAATGCTAGTCATTTTCTGAAATGCAGCCAGTGCTGAAGCCAGTCCATAGGGTATATGGCAGAAATGGACAATCCGTCATGGGTGATGAATGCTGTGAGGTCGCAACAGTCTTTATTCAGTTGGTCAGATCAATTGTAGCCCTAAGACCCTAGTGTGTTCCCCTGCTCCCCAGTACGCTGCTTAGCTGCATGGGTTGAGTGAGTAGCGCCGAAGCTAATACCCCTCTAGTCATGTGTTCAAGGCTGGCCTGAGACCTGCCTCACTTTTTGTTTAATTTATTGGGTATTATTTTATCCTATCCTATCTGACACACAGCTATCAAATTTTAAAAAGCTGCTCTTTCATGTTGGGTTGTTGGCTCTTAAGGGAAACATTTCCATGTTTTTTTTGGTCTACTCTATTTGGTAAATGTGAAGTTTTGATTGAATCCCATTTACTTTTGTCTTTTGTTGTCAGCAGATTTTTATTCTTTCCTGTATTTTAATATTTTGCTCATTCATATGGCCAGTTAAATTGGCCAATTTAGAGAGACTCTTTCAGCTTCCACATGTATTTGGATTGTGGGGGGAAACCAGAGGTAACCATGGAGACTCCAAATTCATGGCTAGGTGTAGGAATTCAAACCCACATCCCAGGAGGTATGCGAGCACTGTGGTTGCTGTAATAACAATAGCAATGTAGGAGCAATAATGGTTTGTAGTGTTATAGTTTGAAACAACCCTTTAAGCTCTAACCCTCTAATTGCTAATATCTACACAATGACTGGTCTGAGATTCTAATAATTCCCATAATAATGAAAAGGTGGTTGGCTTATTTTTGTCTTATACTCTATGCTGAAACCCAGCCAGGCTGCAGTGTTGTAAACAAAACACAAAGTATCCAATCAATTTGAGGTCCACTCGGAAACATTTAAATGAATCACTATCTGCATTTATTGAATAGCATGCATTGTAGATTTATTGTAGATTTATTATGCTGTTTCCACACCTCTTCATGTGCATCACACAACTGTAGCAAGACCCACTTGATTGTTGCCCCTGTCAAAGATGGTGTAGAACTCTCTGATGAAGACGTCACCCAGGATCCAGAGCTGGCTGCTGCCACCATCCTCAATGCCAAGGGTGCAACCATCAGACTGGAACGGAAAGTCAGCATTAATTATTCGTCCAGCTTTGTGTGACTCGGTTCATCATTATTATCTTTAATTTAATGCATATTATGAGATGAAAAAGGAGAAAAATGTCATATTGCTGTAGCAGAAATGTGGGAGTAATGAAGGAAATTTCTTCCCTGTTCAGCCAATCAGCTCTGCTCTCCATCTGAATTACATCACTAACTAATGTGTGATTAGTTGAACGACACAATATAACATGGAAAAATATTCTTGTAGGAGAAAACATGCAGAAGAACGGTAATAGACATTTCTGATCTCTGTTTCTTGTGCTGATGATTGAATAGCATATAAAACATATTTGAGTGCAAAGTAACTGTTGTATTGCATCAGTTGTGACACACCGAGATTTCTATTGCAAACCTGGCAGTTTGCAGTTTGCAGATGTTCCACTATCACTCACATCACAGCTATATAAAAATGAGACAGTGAAGCGAAACTCTAGTCATGTGACTCATACCTCAGAAACATAAGCAGATGGGGGGATGGTGAAGGATTGTCCATTGAGGACAAAGGTCAGGTCAGGCATAGATTCAACACTGCTGCAGTTCACAAATGCCTTTGGGACACAATTTCTCGTGTTAGTTCTATGCATTCTGCACTGTCTGAAGGTCAAAATAGAACAAATAAAGCTACTGACATCTCCGTTTTGATCCTCAGAAGCCCCCAAATAGGACAGGAGGTTTTGAATGTCACTGCTTGGTCCAACGATGCTGGAGGTGCCAGTGTCCACAATAGCTTGGCAGCCACCAGAGCAAGCGACGGCCTTTCCATTACTAGTCACGCTGCAATGGGGAAAAAGGCTAGTTGACCATAGATGAAGACATAACAGCCATCGATGAGGCCAGCTCAGCTGTTGATAGATATCTATCTTCCAAGACCATAGAAAGAATGGTCTTTTGTAATGGTTCAGTCATCAGCAGGATTGCTCTTCCCCAGCTGCTGTCATACCTGAGGGAAATTCTTCACTATGTTACTTACTCTTGCATTTCTCTTTTCGACTGTTTTCCAGGAATTTTACACAATTGTCTTCTTTACTGGTGACAGGGTCATTTGACATTTAATTTTAATCATGTGGAATTAAAGTATAACTTTTAGCACAGATAATTCTGATTGTCCTAGCATTGCATGATTTCTTGGTAAGCTGACTATTTACTGTACTAGACATTTTCATCCAAAAATAATTACAGCAGAGGAAAGGGTTGCAATTTACATGCACTTCCTGACACTTGAACCTGTGACCTTTGTTTTAGCGGGACAAAGCTCTAGTTGCAAGCTACAAGAGCTTCACATAATTTGTAACTTTAACCATTTTCAGATGCCAGAATGATTTGCAGCTTAGTTGAAGATTCCTGATTGGATTTGTCATTAGATGAATATTGAATGGGGGCATGGATGTGAAAAGTCTTGTGACAAGAACATTCATTAAATTAGTCTCCTTTTACTTCTGTCCATTTAACAATGTGATTTCAAGGAGCAGCCAGCCAGGCACTGACCTGGTCATGTTGACTTGCCAGTAGTACTCAGAGGACACTGGAATCCATGAGATGGAACCTGTGTAATATGAAGAGTCAATGCCTCCAAAAATCACCACGCTGCCTTCTTCAGAATTACTGAAAGAGAGACATCAGCTTTAGTGACTTGGTAACTTGGCAGCATATGTTCATGAATAATTGATGGATGGTCTGGCTCCACCTGCTCAGGTAGATGGAGAACAGGTCCTGAGAAACCAGCCCCTGGGTCATCATGTTGTCAAAGACTGGGGTGGCGTCTGAGGCGGCACATTCGGGGTAGGCAAGACCCAAGATCCCATCAGCTGTCATGTAGTTCATAAAGTCGGCCTCCGTCTCACTCAGACCAAAGATCTGCTGGCTAATGGTGATCCCGCCAATCTATGGCAGTAAAAAAAAAAAAAAAAAAACCCAGAATATTATCATTGTGGAAGAATTGACTTACTGTGTAATATTAATATAGAAATATACCAGGCACATGGCACCAATGTGCAGGTCTGATATACCAATTTTGCCCTGATCTGTCACAACAGCAATCAAGTTTCAGATGACTGGCTTGCTTTAGGCCTTGTTAAAAATGAAAAAGGTAGCTAAAATGACAAACAAAAAGGTACCAGCAAACCTTTTTATGGTATGCCGGTATGCATTTGACAAAGGGACAGTGGTGTATGAGATCGATTGTGGTATAATTCCTGCAAGTCTCACCTCAACTGTATCGTATCCCAGGACCCCTGTCATGCTTCCAGTGCCGTATTCAATTGACAGCGTCTGGTTGGTGGACTCATAGGTAGAAGACTGCTCAGGATTAAATTTTGTGTGGGTGGCTAGAAGGAATATTCAACGGAAGTCAGTGAATGATCGTTAGAGAGTAGGGTTTTTAACCTACAGTTCAAATTCTTGAGGGGGTTTCAATTCAACTCTTGAACACTTATATCCTCAAGGTGTCAGGAATATGCACTTGTAACTGAAAAATTGCTGGTTTGAATCCCCAACCAGCAAGGTACTGCTCCCCAGGTGCTGAATTAGCTGCCCCCTGCTATGTCATGATGTAATAATAATAATAATTATTATTATTATTATGTCACATATGGGTTAAATGCAGAGGACACATTTTGTTGTAGTGTCAACAATGATCACTGATCACCAAATTCTAAAATGTTGGGTTGTGGTTTTGCTGAATCCATGCCTGATGTCTAATACCCCTGTAAGATAATCTCCTGGCCATACAGCCTCTGATAAAGAACTGTCCCCCCATGTCTTGAATACTGAGGCTTAGCTATAATATTAACCCCGACTCCCAATGAGTACAATGGCCCTCACTCACTGCAGGCTTGGCTGGAACAGTAGGTGGAAGGAACCCACAGGTTAGCAGAGCCAGTATCAAAAATGACTTTGAAGGACTGGGCTGGAGTTCCAATGGAGATCTCACCATAATATGACAGCTGCATTAGCAGAGGAATATGGCAGATGTGTTTAACAGTTATAAGTTAAATGCCTTTGAAATCCATGGACAGAATGTTCACAGAGAGGTAAAATGCAGAATACATTGAACAGTGCATTTTGAATCTCTAAAATTTAACCAGAAGTACACTTTGTATTGTAGCATTTATACAAAGATTGCCAGAAGGGTTTTACTTACATCAGCATCATTAGTCATAGATTCAGTGCCAACTGCAAAGCTGCTGTCAAACTTGGCCATGGGGTTGCGGGGATACAATTGCCTGAAGATTTCCCATAGACCATTCTCCTTCATTTTTTGCCTCACGGTCTTTCCCTTTATCAGGGGAATCCTGTAGGAACATCAGAGACAGAGTCTTTCAGATAAACCCTTAAACAGCTGACAACTCTTCATCAACTCCGGTTTCCAATTTCTACTCTTTTCAGGATTTAAAAGAAAGCATGGTAAGCAATAGAATGAAGGTCTTACTTATGCATGCACTCGGAGAGGGCCACCAGGGCTAACAGCAGAAAGGCTAGCTTCATCATGGCTGTGAATACTTGTCTCCACTCAATGGAAAGCTGTTGGAAAACTGCAGGTTCAGCTTTTATATACAGGCTCCTGGTTTATTCAGTCTAGCTCTTTATCAGCAGAATAAAAAAACAGCTTTCAATTAGATTGATGATAAAATCCCGAGGTAACAGACGGCAGGAGATTCTAGGATTTACCTTCAAAGACATCAAAAGATCTTGTGTAAATGCAGCATAAAATTTATGTGTTTTTGTGACGTTTGAGTGTGATACTATGATGGAGTGATTGGTGTAATGAGAAAACTAATGTTTTATAAGAAGGTGGAGGCTATTTTGGAGTTTTTATTTGCCATTTGTAAAAGGTAAATAAGAATCCATTGGTTTTTGTTTGCTTTACAGAAGAGCCACTCTTTTGGGGTCATAGCACTGCGTCAGGCGAAAAATAAATATGGAAAACAATGCATACTTCAAAACATAACATGAACTCACATGAACTCATATGAAACCTCAATCTCCCACCATAAAGTTTAGAAAGTTTAACTACGTTCTAGAATGATACCTGTGTATGGATCTTGACAGGTTTAATATCTGAAGCATAGGTGTACTTTGCTTACATTCTGTGAAATGTAGTTAGATTTAACCATGTCATCGAGGATATGAATTTTCATACACTGGCCCCTGCTGTACATGTATGGAGTTTGCATGTACTCCCCATGTAATTGTGGGGGTGCCCCCACGGTCCAAAAGCATGCACAGGTGAAATGGAGTTGCCAAATTGTTCATAGGTGTGAAAGTGTGCGTGAATGGTGTGTTTGTGTGTGTATGTGTGCGTGTGTATGTGTGTGTGCCTTGCAGTGTCCTGGGTTATTCCTTGCCTTGTACTAATAGCTTTCGGGATAGACTTGGGTAGGACAAGCAGGTATGGACGATGGATGGATGGATGGCATTATTAGTCCAATCTGTACTTAAATTTGAGAACATGAGCAGCAGATAACTCTAGTGAACTATATAGTAAGTTAGTTTCAGTAAAAGAGCTTAAGTGGAGTTGTATGCCTTGTTATTGTCTCAGTTTTTGCCTTAATTTTTATGAACTTAATCCCAAAAAACCCATTTCCACTGCATTTCAGCCCCGCCACGAAAGGAACTGCTGACATCATTTTAGTGATTCTCTCATTAGCACAAGTGAAAGTGTTGAGGAGGACAAGGCTGGAGATCACACTGTCATGCTGATTGAGTTAGAATAGCAGACTGGATGTTTTGAAAAGAGGGTGGTGCTTGAAATCATTGTTCTTCCTCTGTAACCATGGTTACCTGCAAGGAAACATGTGCAGTCATCATTGCTTTGCACAAAAAGGGCTTCACAGGCAAGGATATTGCTGCCAGTAAGATTGTACGTAGGAACTTCAAGGACAGAGGTTCAATTGTTGTGAAGAAGGCTTCAGGGTGCCCAAGAACGTCCAGCAAGCTCCAGAACCTTCTCCTGAAGTTGATTCAGCTGCGGGATCGAGGCACCATCAGTGCAGAGCTTGCTCAGGAATGGCAGCAGGCAGGTGAAAGTTCAGTGAGTGTTAAGAAGGGCAGTAAAGAAGCCACTTCTCTCCAAGAAAAACATCAGGGACAGACTGATATTCTGCAAAACGTACAGGGATTGGACTGCTGTGGACTGGGGTAAAGTCATTTTGATGATGAATCCCCTTTCCGATTGTTTGGGGCATCCAGAAAAAAGATTGTCCAGAGAAGAAAAGGTGAGCACTACCATCAGTCCTGTGTCATGCCAACAGTAAAGCATCCTGAGACCATTCAT
>JAODJU010000130.1:19857907-19881809 GCA_026776725.1 Gnathonemus echidnorhynchus | reverse complement strand
AAAAGTACAAATATCCTGCAAAATATGTACTCAAGTAAAAGTAGAAGTGCTACATCAACAATCTTACTTAAGTGAAAATAATAAGTACTTACTTTTAAATTTACTTTAAAGTATTTTTTAAGTAAAAGTACTCATACAATGGTTGGTCTCAATGTCTGGGGTGTGCCATTTTGTAAAAGAACAGAAGATACATTGACTTATGCCTCTACTGATGTCATTGCTTGCAATAACTACCAACAACTATATGGTATATGTGTATTGGGAAGTTTGGTGCGCTTATTGTGTGTGGGATTTGAAGCCTGGTCCTTGGGCTGTGAGGCAGCAGTCCTAACCACTGTGCTATCTGGCCACCCCCTGCCTATTGTCCCCTAGGTAACTAATGTAGTTGCTTTCTTTAGGCTCCAGCTCACATTCTCAGTGATCAGTGTTTCAAGTTGTTAGCAACCATGGTACCTGCAGCTTGGGTTTAGTAGTCTGTGTGAAGCTAAGTGGGATTTGTTCTGGTCAGTGTTTGGATGGGAGCCTAGGTGGTCTGGCAAGATCCTGGTTCTTTACTGTAAGGCCTCATTAAGGGTTGTTTGGTATCTTTTGGAAAAAGTAGGGGTGATGTCCTGACTAAAATCTGGCCATCTGTTTTCTCAGGCTATGGGCAAGGTGTCTGGGACTACTTGACTGTGCAGTTTCCACACATGGGGAGCTATGGGGGTGGGGAAGACTTGAACCCTGGTCCTTGGAAGCAGCAGTGCTAACCACTGTGCTATCCAGCCACCCCCCTCCTCAGGTAACTGATGTAGTTGCTTTCTTTAGGCTCCAGCTCACATTCTCAGTGGTCAGTATTTCAAGCTGTCAGCAACCATGGTCCCTGTAGTTTGGACCTGGTAGTCTGTGTGAAGCTAAGTAGGATTTGGTCTGGTCAGTGTTTAGACGGGAGCCTAGTTGGATTGTTGGTCTGGCAAGATACTGTTTTTTTACTGTAAGGCCTCATTAAAGGTTGTTTGGTATCTTTTGGAAAAAGTAGGGGTGATGTCCTGACTAAAATCTGGCCATCTGTTTTCTCAGGCTATGGGTGAGAGGCATGAAGGTTATGAACAGAATTGGTGACAAAGCACAGCCCTGGCAGAGTACAACACCCACCAGGAACAAGTCTGACTTACTGCTGGCAATGCGAACCAAACTCTCATATGCTGGTGTGCAGGCACAGCATGCACTGTTGAGTTGTTTTTGTTGGACAAACTCCCATAATCCTCCAGTATCCTTGCGAGGGTAAAGAGCTCGTCTAGCATTCCACAGCCAGGATGAAATCCACATTGCTTCTCCTGGATCTGAGGTTCGACCAATGGCCAGACCCTCCTCTCCAGTACCCCAGGATAGATCTTCCCACGGAGACGGAGGAGTATGATCCCCCTAAAGTTTACCTTTATAACCCACCTCAACTTGTTTGTATCAGTGACTGTATATCTGATGTGGCTTTTATTAACATGAGGTTACCCCAATGGACAGTACTGCCACCCTTCGCATTTATTTCATACAACCTGAGCTCATGCCATCTTCGAAAGTTCCCTGATGATTCGGTGACTATGAGATGTTTCAATGGAGGAAGAGAAGAGCACAGAAGTCTGGTGGAGATTTTTCTTGGTTGGTGTAAGGAGAAACATCCCAGCTCAATCTCAGAATGATAAATGAGGACTTCAGCTGCAGAAGGGAGCCGCTAACGGCTGCCACCTTCTCTAAGGAGATTGTAGAAATTATACCCATAAATAACTTAGCATCTACATAAATGACAGGCTAGAGTGGGTTGACAACAAAGAAAGACTGCAGAACAAAGTGCAGAAAAGGCTGCCTTCTTGAGGAGACTAATGTCCCTAAGTGTGTGCAGCAGGAGACTGGTAGGCTGAAGACAGAACTGAGTTTACACTGCTTTGAAATGAAGATTGAGGGGTGAATGGTGTGCAAACTGTCTTCCATTATGTATGATGAAGCCCACCCTCTTAACAGAGAGATGTTTCCATTGAGGAGCACTTTAACTCACATGATCATTGCCTGGGGTATACGACTGAGTGCTTTAGGTGTTCCATTATACCTTCTGCCATTAGCTTATTCAAGGTTGTTGGTCTCTACATCCTTAACTTCTCTCTCTGACTCGTCGTTCTATCATGCACTTACTCTAAATAGGCTCCTTCCATGATTACTGTTTACAACAGACCTAGCTTCTGCCACTGGCATCGTCCTTAACAATTTGAGGTTGTCCCTAGAGTATGCACTAATTTCCCATAAATCACAGCAGCAGTGTGTGGCTCAGAGGGCTCACCCTTAGCACCTGTGATCAGAAGGTCACTGCTTCATTGCTGGCATCAGCATGTCTACAGGTCCTTGAGCAAGACCCTTAACCCCCAGCTCCCTGGGTGCTACAACGGGTGGCTGCTCTTCACAGCCAGCTTGCTCTCACCAGCAGAGAGCAAATTGGGGTAAGCATAATGAGAATTTCCCCACAGGGATCAACAAAGTACAGTGGTGCCTGCAGGTCACGAACACAATCCGTTCCAGGAAAGTGGTTGTGAACCAATTCGTAAGCGAACCAAGGCAATTTTTCCCATAAGAAAGCATTGAAATTCGATTAATTTGTTCACAAGTCTACCAAGTAATAATTTTTTAAATTCATTTTATGGTTTTTATAGTAAAAACTTTAAAGAAAAACACAATATAGTGTGGCGACAGGCGGACCAAGGCATCATGGGAGCAGAGAGAGACATGGAGACTTGCTTGCCGGGGAAATCATGCTCTTTATTAACAGTCCTTAATTAGGCATGTTTTGGTGATAATAATGGATTTCTGACTGTTGTCTAAGTATCTATAAAAGGTACCTGCTAATTCTCTAATTGTCTAATGTGTTTCTTGTTTTTTTGCCAATAAAGACAGACCTGACTTGTTTTTACATTATGCCATATGCTGAAAATCTGCACTGTGCTGCAGTGTTTGTAAAAACCCCCAAAAACATTCAATCTGTAACGAAAGCTTCAAAGGGAAACACTTTAATGGAATATTGCTTGCATTCATTGACTTATGGCAATCACAAAGATGGAATGTTTGTTACTTGTATACTATTCTGATCTGTTTCTCATGGTTATCCTACACACAGACATCCTACAGTTTACGTCATGTCGTTTACACAGTATTAAGCTGATCCAGCTGCATCATGCAACTACAGCAAGACCCACTTGATTGTTGCTCCTGTCAAAGATGGTGTAGAACTCTCTGATGAAGACGTCACCCAGGATCCAGAGGTCGCTGTTGCCACCATTACTAATGTCAATCATGCATCCATTGCTATTCTATAATGAAAAAGTAAAACAAGCATTAATAATTCAAAAGATTGACTAGATTGATGATTATGGCTTGTAGTCATGAATATTCTAAGAGGGAGAGACAAGGCAGCAATGGAGAAGTTTATTCTCTAGTGTTAAGTAACATGTCATTGGAGGAATGATATAACAGAAAGAAAGATAATCAGAAGAAGGGTAGCAGGAAATAAATGAAGAGTAAATGTTTGCTATGTATACTTTTCTGATCTCTGTTTCTCGTGGTTTTACTTGAAGTGTTAAGCGTTCAATCTCATCTCACCGATTTCTATCTGATAACTCTGTCACTAATGTAGCCTGGTCCTGCTCTCATTAGAGTCATATATACAGAGGAAATGGGTATTGTGAAGTGACAGCTGAAAATTCTTCGATTGAGATCTAATAGAGTAAAGCTTAATTCTGGTTGTGCAAATCATACCTGAGAAACATATGCAGAGGAAGGGATACTGAAGGCATATCCGCCAAGGGTAAAGGTCAGGTCAGGCAGAGATCCCACGCTGTTGCAGTTCACAAATGCCTACGGGACACAGTCCTTCATTTTATTTTTTGTTCATGCAGTATTATTTGAAGGTCAAAGTAGTGCAGGCCCAATTACTTACATCTCCATTTTGGTCCACAGAAGCGCCCAAAGAGCTCAGGAGGTTTTGAATGTCACTGCTTGGTCCAACAATGTAGGAGGTGCCGGTGTCCACAATAGCTTGGCAGCCACCAGAGCAAGCAACAGCATTGCCATTGGCAGTCACACTGCAAGAGATCAATTGACCACTGATGAACACATAGCAGCCAAATTTGTCCCTTACACTCCTATAGACATTGTTTCCCAGGAAAATTATATGATTGTCTTTTAGAGGGACAGGGTCATGAGCTGTTTCTGTTGGCACTGGCATTTAGTTTTTAATTTCCTCTTGGTCAAAGCACATCGATACTGAAATTCCTGGAATAAAATGATGAATTACAGGAAGTTACTTGGGTACAACTTGCATGAAGACTGTGCTCTACCAATTACATTTGGTTGGACTGAATTTTGAATTGCAAGATTTTTCTGTGAGCTGAAAAGTTTACAATTTTAAAGCTCCCCCACACTTAACAAGTTGTTGTATATATCATTTCAAATGTTTGAATGGCTTGAAGACATAGACAATGACTGGGTAACAGCATAGATCAGTATATAAATTTGCCATAAGAGTAATTTTAGATGGGGGTGTGAAGGTTCCAGGATGTAGCAAAGACAGTTTACAATTACAATCGTTCCCTTCACCTTTGACATATTACCAATATATTTGATAGGCTGTACAGAGCAAATAATTTTTTTGTGATATATGAAGATCTGACAGCTGGATGCCAAAAGAAGCTGACCAGACACTGACCTGTCCATGCTGATCTGCCAGTAGGATTCAGAAGACAGTGGGATCCAGTAAATGGATCCTGTGTAATATGAAGAGTCGATCCCACCAAAGATCACCACACTGCCATCTGCACTATCGCTGAAAAAGAATCAACATGTTAGGTGACATGGCTATATAATTTCCTGCTTATCTGACCAATGATCTGGCCCCACCTGCTCAGGTAGACGGAAAACAGGTCCTGAGAAACCAGCCCCTGGGTCATCATATTATCAAAGACTGGGGTGGCACCAGAAGAAGACAGTGAAGGGAAGGCAAGTCCCAGGATCCCATCGGGTACCATATAGTACATGAAGTCATCCTCTGTCTCACTCAGACCAAAGATCTGGTTGGTAATGGTGATCCCACCAACCTTATGCAATAAAAACAGAACATTAATACTGCAGACCAATAGGGTTACAATGTAATATTGAGATAAGTGAAGCTCCATGCATGTAGCATTATTGTACAGTTATGACAGCCCGGTTTTGATTGGATCCCTAGGGCCTCGAGTCAAGTTGCTGATGATTGGCTTGTTTTAATCAGTGTCCAAAATGTAAAACTTACCTGAAGTGCCAATAAACAACAGAAAGACACAACACACTATTCTGCTAAACACGCACTATTTCTGTTAGCTACCTGCACCATGCTAGATGGTTGCATGTATGCTGGAGCGCATCATCAAAAGGGGGTAATGACGTGCAAGCTGGGGTGTGTATAACTCCTACAAATCTCACCTCAACAGTGTCGTATCCCAGGTATCCTGTCATGCTGCCAGTGCCATACTGAATGGACACAGTCTGGGAGGTGCCCTCATAGGTGGAGGACTGCTGAGGATTAAATAATGCGTGGTTGGCTAGAGGGAAGATTCAATAGAAGTTGGTGAATGATCAGCACAGACTTGAGGTCTTCATCTGCAGTTCATGTCATGAAGAAGGTATTTATATAGAACACTACTATTTTACTCATTGTCGTGGCAGTCTTTAGCAATTCAGAATGAACAACTTGCTGAAACAGTAGAATTTTTGAACTTGAACCTATAATTTTGAATGCTTGTGTCCTCAATCTCTATGCCTCCTGATATCCTCGATGCATTACTTACGTATAATGCAGCTGCCATGCATATTTATAAAGAACTACTGTCCTTAGGAGGTTACAAGTACCAAATACAAAGAATGGTGCTCCAAATGCAGCAAAACAGATTTCATTGGTTTGTAAGCTGAAATATTCCTGAAATATGGGATGCAGTCTCACTTTTCAGTACCCAAATAACTCCCGGAGGCTATGGACACAAGACAGGGAATAACCCCAGGATGGGATGCCAACCCATCGCAGGGGGGGGACACACCATTCATGTCTATGGACAATTTGGTAATTCCAATGCAACTTAGCATGTTTTTGGACTGTGTTGGGAAACTGGAGTACCCAGAAGAAACCCCAGGATGACACAGGGAGCCATGGTGAAGACTTGAACCCTGGTTTCAGAGGTGTGAGAAGAAAATGCTAACGACAGCACCACCCCTTAACAAATGCTTGTCTATTCTATGTACAAGAACTTCATCAAAGTCTTGGCCATAACCAAAATCCCATCAACAACAATAGCAATAGTCTTCACTCACTGCAAGCTTGGCTGGAACAGTAGGTGGAAGGAACCCACAGGTTAGAAGAGCCAGTATCAAATAGGACCGTGAAGGACTGGGCGGGAGTTCCAATGGAGATCACACCATAGTATGACAGCTGCATCGGTAGAAGGGTAAAATGCAGTTTAGCAGACAGTAAGTTTAATACATGCATTGCAACTTTGTTCATTGAATCATTCATTCTGAGATTACCAGAAGAGAATCCTAGTTTCACTTACATCAGCATCATTAGTCATAGATTCAGTGCCAACTGCATAGCTGCTGTCAAACTTGGCCATGGGGTTGGGGGGATACTTCTGCCTGAAGACATCCCATAGACCATTCTCCTGCATTTTTTGCCTCACGGTCTTTCCCTTTATCAGGGGAAACCTGTAGGAACATCAGAGACAGAGTCTTCTAGTCGAACCCTAAACCAAACCCTTCATCGACTCAGGCTAGCAAGAAAGCACTGTAAGCAATTGAATGAAGGTCTTACTTGTGGAGGCACTCGGAGAGGGCCACCAGGGCGAACAGCAGAAAGGCCAGCTTCATCATGGCTGTGAATACTTGTCTCCACTCAAATGGAAAGCTGTTGGAAAACTGCAGATCCAGCTTTTATATACAGGCTCCTGGTTTATTCAGTCTAGCTCTTTATCAGCAGGATAAGAAAACAACTGTAAGTGAGACCGTAGGATGTTTTACACTTTTATTCCTCAAAAGGGGTCAAAAGCACTTATCTTGAATATAATATTTATCTTGTGTTTTTGTGACATTGAGAGCAAAATCGTGCCAGAGCGATTAAATGTAAATGACTTACATTTAATAAGCTAGGAAGGTGGAATTGACAGTGTTGCTTTTATCTGGATATATTTTTTTGTGCTTTTTTGCATAATGGACGCTGTAGCTGCATGGACACTTTATATTCACCATGAGTGTACTGAGTTCCATATAGCAAAGTTTGTTACCTACATAACCTCTCCTACAATAAATTAAATGGATTCATGAAATAAAACTTTACATTCCCCATTGATTTTAGCACTAGGAAGTGTATTTATTGAGGTCAACGAAACACAAAAATAATGTATAGCAGCACAATTAATGCAACATCACTCATATAACAGAACTGAGATGACTGGCTTGGTTAGCTTTCCTCAAATAGCTGAGGAGTAGCCTACATGTTCTGAGAAAGTGCTCAAAGGACATGAGACTGTACATGTACTTAATGGTCTCTTGTCATTATAATACTGGAAAATAAATATCACTATGTTAGCTGCTCTCCTTTCAGATTGCAGGCTGATACAGCTGCCAGGAAGGACATGTACAGTCTGGTTTGTTGCAGCATTATTGTCCGGCTTCGTAAAAATCCACCCATCTTCTAATCACTTATTTTGGTCACAGGGAGTTTCTTAAATTTTTGCCATATATAAAATGGATCTGCATTTTTTTTTAAATTCTTGACTGACAGATGGCATTAACTGGTGCGCAGAAGTCTCAGCCAAAGTGCGCCTGAATACAAATATCAGGCAGTACATGCGGAAGCCTACAAGGCAGATCTCAAGTCAGTTTTATTCTCAAGTTTACCCACTGAGAATAAACTGCCCCAGTGACAGTCTCTGGTCTGAATACAAAGGTGAAGCGGAGCTCTAATATAAGTCAAAACCAGGTTGAGTATTCTTGTATATTCTGTCTATCTGGAATACCATCCAGCAGATCATCTCTGCACTTTATACAGTATATACAGTTCAGGTGGTTTAGCTGTAACATGACGGGGATTTACAGTGTACCTGATACTGTCAATCACTATCCTCTGCATAGCCGATTACAGAGTAAGTAGCTTATTGTACATTGAGTTCATGCTACACATGGAACCTGCAGTCCACTTGCATGGAACTGACCTTCAAAGCAGAGGACTGCAGGTTCTCACAGCTGAACATTCTGTCTTCCCTGACCTTCCAGCCCTTCTTCAGCAGCTGGAGGATTGTGTCTCACCTGGGGTTCCTGGAACCACAGGTCACTAAGGAAAACCATCACTTCACACCGTGGCCACAAATTCAAACAGGTCACATGTGGAGACCCAAGTTCCTAGAATCTAGTTCCTAGAACCTAGTTCAGTCACTTTGTCTTGTAATTGGTTAAAGAAGAGTCTATATCACGGCACTGACCTTGTTTTGAAACAGGTCATAGATCATTATTTCAAAGAATACAATGAATTTCCATTCTAGGAGTAAAAGCTTGACAAATGTTTAATTTTGAGATATGACACAGTGTAAATATCATGAACAATATTTATTTCCCAAGACATGATTACAATGTCCTTCCAAGCAGGTGCAGTTCATTGTGCTGATTTTCAAGTAGCTTTTGTTTTCCATTAAACTATGCTGAAAAACCATATCCGTGTAATTTGCATTTTGGAGAGATGATTCTATATATTTTTTTGCTTCTTTGGTGTTGACTGGTTTTTAAATCACAAAGGCAAAATTAGTGAATATATGGAATTAAGCAGAACAGATTGAAAAGGATAATTTTTACTGAGTAAAATACCAGGACATATGTTGCTCACCTGTTCTCGTCATTTTAATTTAAATGTTGTTTTAATATGTAGTGGGGTGTTTATATTTTGTCTCTATGTTCAGAACTACAATTATGGATCTTAACCAGATTTCAATCTGCTGAACTAAAAACAAAGGGAAAGCTGAATAAAACAATTAAGACGTCCTCTCATTGGTCTGAAAAGTTCCAATTCTCCATGCACACATATTGCAAAACTATTCGTTTTGGTGGTTTTCTTTGTCACAAACATTGCAGTTATGCTCCAGAACCAAGAAGCATGTGTTGTGGTGTTGAAAAACAAAGGTCTGACCCAAAGCTGGCAGTTTAAACAATTAACGAACAAGCAGGTAGTCCTGGGGCTTCCACTTTCAGGTTTGGGGGCTAGAATGTCACCTGCACTCCCTGCAGTTTGCACGTTCTCCCCCATTCCTGACATCCCTGTGTGCCTTACTCGCTCGCAGTCCAATGGATTACATCTTTACAAAGTAATCCATCCATCTGAAAATGAGGCATATGACCTTTTCAGAATTTGCAAAAGTCTGAGGAAGTTCCATTAGCATGTAGCAAAGCAAAGCATTAGGGGGTATTGAAACTGACCCATAAGGTAACTGATTGGAATGTAGCTGGATGTGATTCAGCATGCTGCATTCTTACACACAGAGCATTAGGTTGTATGGGACAAAAAAATCTTTTGCTGTACTATCAGGAATAAAAAAATAATAAAAATCACTTGCTTGGGGCAAGGAGTCGAAAGCACACAGTAAGCACTAAGCAATAAGACTCCCATGTTAAACAGAACAGAATGTCTTTGGATTGTGACAACAAGCATGTGGCTGACAGGGAGCATGGAGGAGAAACGTTAGTTCTTACCCGTCCGGATTTGTCACGTGCGTAGCACATTAAATGGGGCAGAACCACAAGTGACGGAATAATCAGTTCTTACAGAAGAAAAAAAACTTTAGAAAAGGGGCCATTTTGGCAAAGCCTTCCCTTCAACAAATTACCTACGTGTGGTACAGAGGCTCACTCTCCATTGCCTGGGTTTTAGAGAGTCCTCTCTTGAAGCCCTATAGCAGGGGGTCACCAATTCCGGTCCTGGAGAGCTACTATCCAGTAAGTTTTCTATCCTACCTAGCTTCTGATGAGCCACACCTGCTCCTGAGAACTAGTGTGGCTCATCAGAAGCCAGGTAGGATAGAAAACCTACTGGATAGTAGCTCTCCAGGACCGGAGTTGGTGATCGCTGCCCTATAGCTATACTGTACCTGTTGCCCCCCAGAGTAGCAGGTACAGTATTTCCTTCCCATGTGTTACAAGGCCTAATAAAACCAGGAATATGCAATGTGAAGACAAGGCACCTAGCTTACAGGCATGAGCCGCCATTTTAGTATTTATAATATAGTAAGTTTGAAACCCGAAGTAGCTGTCATTGGCGCTTCATATAAGTGTGATTCGCTTTCATTTTACAATTTTCAATTCACTTTACAAATCAAGGTGGTATCAAGTCTCTTCACAGTAAGCAGACCATGACAAAAAGAAGCAAGAAATTAATATCTTGATAAAATATCTTTATTAAAAATGCTTACATGGCATAATATAAAATGATTCCTGGGTAAAAAAAAAAAGACAAACAAGCACTCATACAGCCACGGAAAAAATTAAGAGACCACAATAAATTTTTTAGTTTCACTTGTTTCTCAATTTATGGGTATGCACCTGTGTAAAATATACATTTTTTTGCAAACTCCTACCTGGCTCTTCTCTGTTTCTCATTGAAGGGCTTCTTCCTTGCTTTATGGGACTACAGTACTGCTTCTAGGAGCCTGTTATGAACTTGTCCTAGCAGTGCACTTCACACCACTTAATGTTTCGTATTCTTTTTGAAGGTCACTTGAGGTCATCCTCGAATTCATGAGGCACTGTTGGATAAGTTGACGGTCATCTCTGGCATTAGAAAGTCGCTTCCACCCTTTACCTGGCTGGTTTTTGGTCATTCCCAGTGTCTCTTGCGTCACACTGTTGTTGTGTACTGCAATCTTAGAAATCTTAAGCCTAGAAGCAACCTGCCTCACAGTTTAGCCTTCTGCCAGCAGAACCAGGATTAAACCAGGATTTAACAATGCTGATATTTAAAAAATATAGTGGTCTCATTTTTTTTCCAGAGCTGTATGTACAAGATGAACAGCTCAGACTTAGGATATTATTTCAGTTTAACATGTATTCCTTTTTATACCATGGTAAACATATATATGCCTCTGTATTCATAAATGGCTGTGTACTTACCAAATGGTTTGGCAATATCTTAGGAAGACCTGTCCCTCCATGACAAAGGATAAGCATGTTCACCTGGGAGCCTAAATGAGACAAAACAGACAGGTATTCATATGATGAAGATAACAGAACACAGGTAGCCTGACAAAGGCACTGTAATTCATCTAATAAAGTCAGCATGAGGTCAGGGGGATTCCTCTAGTGAGGTCAACATAGGGAAATCTCTGTGACAAGGTTAGAATACGAATTCATCTTAAGTCAGAATGACAAGGTTACTGTGATGCTTAGAGCAAGAATGTGTCTACTGAAGTCTGAGACTGGGTCACAGAAATTCCTATGGAAAAATATGTTTAGCTGGAATTGCCAAGTATCTATAAATATTTCCTTTGCTTTCCTAGCAGAGTATAATTCCATCCCTCAGACACCACTTACTTGACTGAGAGGTCATCTCTAAATGAATAAATCCAAATTACCAATGGCTTGCGTTTCCCTGAAAAGCCATGACCTGAATACCAGGCGTAACTATGAACTTATTACATGCACACATCATTATCATTTGACAAACACCCCTGATTACGCTTCTGCAGAATGAGGTCAGAATATAAGCATTAAAAGCAAGTAAAAATCACACTGACTTGTTAATCATTAAGCCTGACATACTATCAGCATTTTGCGCAGGCAGGGAAACATTGATGGACTCCATCATCTACCCTATACGTCAATATTACAGGACACTGCCAAACATTATCACCTAACACCTATAGGCCTTTCCAACTGCGTTACCTGTGGAGCAGCAGAAAACTGACAGCATGAACATGCGTCTTCTTTTACCTGAAGCCGATATACCCAGTACCTGCACTGTTGTGGGTTTCCTCAAGGCAGGAGAAAGCAGAAGAGTCTGGTGAGGGATGCTAGTCTCGAAGCTTCTCAACAAATCCACTTGCATCACACTGTAAAACCCTATAGCTGTGCCCAGGCTGCATCTAATTATAGTTATCATGCCATACTTCTAATAAACAGCAGCCATGAGAAGTCAGTATATCGTATCTGTCGAATCGGAGTCCACTAGCATGGTAGCTATACTGTGTAGGGTATTATCTTCCCAACTGTCCTGTGGGGGGGGGGGCGATGCACTAGCATTCTAGCAATATATGTGTAGCTAGCTCTACCATATGATGAATTGTTTTTTTTTGGGGGGGGGGGGGGGTGCAGGCCACCCAGCCAAAGCCAAAGATGAAAATTCCTTGAGCCGAAACAACTATAAGTTAGTCATTAAAAAACAAACAAAAAAAAAAAAAGTTGAATTCCAGAAGAAGGGGGTGACAAGGCTTGGCTCTTAGCACAACTCCCTCTTTCCAGAATGTTCTCTATGTAGGAGATGAATGCTGAATAAATGCCTCTGGACTCTCCCTGAGTGTCTCCTGGGCCATCCGAGCCCTAGATGAAATCAAAGGGAGGTCGCAGCCCTGGAATTTGCTTCCTCCGGTTTTAAAATGGAGGGTGGGGAGGGGGGGGGGGTCAAATCGGGACAGAGAACAAGGCAGCAGGTGCTCCGTGTCAGGCACTGCATTGACCCGAACATGACAGGGACTTGGAGGCGAAGCAATTGTCGGACCATCAGCACTGGTCCAACCTAGTGCATCTTCCAGAAGCCCCTTCCTGTCACAGGTCACACAGCCGGTAAACACCCCCACATCCGTCAGAACGTGGAGACCTCGAAACGGGGACAGGGTGGCCGGTGCTCCGAGGGCTGCTCTCTCCCACGTTCGGGGTTTCCTCTCCTTCCTGGGCTGCACAGGTGGGCCTTTCGCTTTCCCTCGGAAACAATGCCGCCGCAACACAACAAAAGGTCTCAACATAGAGGTCTTCAATTCACTTCCGAGGCAGAAACAAATTTTGTTTTTTCTTCAAAAGAAACACAATTTATTGAGACTGAAACCAACCGAGAGTGTGCGAAAGCACACCGTGTCAACAGCCACTCCTCAGAGGTATGCAGAAGGTGATTCCTTAACCTTTTCCCAGAAATCGGGCGTACACAGCACAAAGCAAAAAGGTCATTTTTTTTCCACTTAACACATGGAAATTGGCACCACAAACGAAGTTACAGAACTTTTAGCTGTCCCCCAAAGGGGAATGTGCTAACAGTAAAACGGAGAACCCCTCTTTCCAACCACGGCGAGAGGCTTCCTGGTGACTCCGCTGTGAGCCGAACTGGACGTCCCAGATGAAGTGGCGGCAATCCTTACGAGAAGCTGAAGAGTGCTTTGCATGAGGAATACATATATCCCTTAACACAACAGAGTTCGGTTACAGACAACTCCGAAACCCACTTTAACATCAGTACATCACAAAATTTTGAACAGCATCGTATCCCCTACTGACAAATGTAAACACCGAAAGCAACAAACAGCCCTAGATTATATATATATTTTTTTAAGCATACAATTTCTTCTGGATATTATAAAAGGCATCACCACTGCCACAGATGGAGACCCAGACAACGGGCTGATCTGCCACTTGATCGCGTATTTCATTGCAGTTTGGGGTCCGAGGACACGTTCAGTCTTCTCCTCCAAAAATTAACCAGCCCCCCTCATTATCACAAATTGCATGGTCCGTGCAAAGAAGCCAAATGAACCTGGGGCAACAGTATCATACATAACACATATTGTTTATGTGACTGATCTGATACACAGTAAACAAAATTATATACATATATACACACACGCACAAGTACCACTGTGAGGGAATTGAGAATTTTGTTTGCGCACAGATACGGCCATAACAAAAAGACCTAAAATTCACTATTATGCAGATGAGGCTGCACTTTTTGCAGGTTTTCTGCAGGTTACATTTACAGGAATTTGAAATTAAGGTTCTTAGACACCAGGTGGCACATAATCAGAAGACGGAGACACACTGGATGATGAGATTACTACAGCTCTCTCAGATTTCACCCTGAAATCTTCCAGTGCTTGCCTGTGAATTAGGGATATGCATATATCCTTCGGAAGGGCTGATGGGTCTGAGTTTTTATTGTGTGCCAGCTTTAAACACATTAAATACAAATTTTAGCAAAATAATAGTGAACTACTCACCCTTATGGGTAATGCTATTGTCCACGTGCCTGAAAACAAACTGAGCACTGGAAGACAAAACTTGCAGAGTCCTCAGCCCTCCTAAGGCAGGACAAGATGCCCTTTAACTGTTACTGCAGTCTTACTACAACGCACAGTCAAGACAAAGCTGTGTGAGTAGCAAGTATGTAAAGAACATGTTTTGCAGCAAAAATAAGCGGGTTTTCCAAGCGACCTTTCATTCGCAACATATGAGCTGTGGGATTAACTCAAAACACTTGTATGGGACAGTGCCACCTAGTAGTAGAGCTGCCAATTGCAGGACAGAAACCTCGGCAGAAATTCCCTGACTCATCTGGAATTTGTTTGCCTTTAAATTTTGGTATTTCAGTTATCATAAAGTATATTTCATGCTTGCTGCCATATTTCTGGGGAAACACGTTTCATACACGTATTTAGGCAGAAAATTTAAATAGTAAGTGAATTACGAACGACAGGTAAATGGAAAACCAGTAGACACAAGAAATTTCACATCCCTGGTCTACACAGAACCATCATTTACAAAAACAATCAATTTGATTCATTCCATAAACATTTTCCATTTTCAAGGCGTAGAACAGAGGATCACAACCATTAACTGAATTCTCAATCAGAAGGCTGTGCCATATACCTGCCCTTGGTGGTCTGTGGTAACTACAAGCTGGGGGTCTATCAAGCCAATCACAATAGAGATTGGCTACTCAGAGTGACATTTGAAAACCCTTTTAATCCCTAAACAATTTTAATGACTCCCCAAAACCTGACTCATGCAAAAATTGATGAACAAACCTTAAAACTGAAGGTAATTTGACAGGAAATTTTACACTGCACTGTGCATCAGATAAGGGAATCATCCTAGCAAAAAAAAAATATATAAAACATTAAAAAAAAAAAAAATCACTTTGCTCTTACACTTACTTCACTCAGGTGCTTTGTCTGAAACCTGTTCTTTTGTGTTATCGATCACATGAGGAGGAGTGTATAGAGTCGCACATTCATTCGTGGACAGCAATGGCCTATGGCCATGACAATAACAGGAGAACCAGCACGTACAGCCTTATGGGACAGAATGGCTAGCCTACAGGAAAAACGGAGTAATCTATGCATTTTGGGAGAGACAATCATTACGATAACTAAGACCTCCTAATAAGGATGTACTTGTATAAAAATAAAAAAATCCTGTAATGAATGTGCAGTATTACAATTTCTCTCTGGCTCATTACGTCTATGTCAGTCTATGTTTCTAGCCGTATTAATGCTTGAACATCAAATTTAAGAACCTGTAAAGGGCAGTTATAAGAAAGACTTTCAGCATCATAACTGTTCAGCTCAAACAGACATGCGGAAACAGGCCTGTGACTATACACTTGTTTTCCACTAACTCCTGTGATGACTATTCGCTTTTTTGGAATATACCAAACTGCAGGGTCTTACATTTAAGTGACATTGACTTCTTTGAAATGTCTAAAAAGGTTTCTGGGTGTAATTGCTATTATCCATTTCAAATGCCTTGATTGGACAGTAATGGAAGCCGACTTGCTATTATTCTTAAACCGGTAATTTAACAAATGAACGTCTCGGAAAAATGATACTATAACCCAAAATGCACAGAAGAGTGCATGCAGTGCTGTGATAGAGGACAAGGCTCCCCCCCTCTCCCCAGTTTCAGGATGACCCTCGGACAATGATCATGACCAGGTAGTCCTCCTCCGTTTTGGCCAGAGCTTTGGCTGAGGAATCCAGGAACTGCTGAGAGAAATCGCAGGGAGGGAAGGCATGAAGAACACCCGCGTTGTCCTTGTCGCGGCTGCCGCCCACGGGCAAGCTGATGACTCCGGCCGCTTGCTTCTGCTTGAGGTACGAGACCAGGTTGCGCAGGGGCCGCTGAGTGGAGGCGGCCCGGTCCGGCGATGAGCCGTCCTCCGAGCCGCCTGGGACCGCCAGCAGGACGGAGTGGCCGCCCGGCCCGGCCGCCCGGATGCGTCGGGACACCTCATCGAGCTTGGGCTGGTCCAGGCGGAGACGCTGTGTGATCTTCAGCTGGGCCACCTGACTGCCCGTGGCACTGTCGAGGAGAAGGCTGGTGGCCACACCCAGGTCCCCATCGAGGAGGTGCATGCTGGATGGGAAGCTGCTGTTCTTCAGCAGGAGCATGCCCTGCCAGGCCAAAGTCAGCTTTCCTCCAGCCTCCTGCTTTGCCTGTTGTCCCCCCCTGGAGGAGCCTTGCTCCACCCTCTCTTCCTTCTTAGCTGGGCTCTTGTTGATGCCGCTGACTTTGCGCTTGGCTCCAGACGACCCGGCAGGTGCGGCTGCAGATGCCTCTGTGGGACGCTGGGTTTTCGGCCTCTTTTCCACAGGTTCACGCTCCTCTCTGGCTGGTGAAAGTCTGTCGGGGCGCAGGGGGCGCTCCGAGTCGCTATAGCGGCCCCCGTCTCGGCTGCTCCCCTCGGGGCTCTGCTCGGCAGAAGGGGCCCGTCGCCGGCGTGCGCGCTCACTGCCATCTGGGGAGTGCTCCAGACGTCGACTGTCCTCTTGGAGGCGCCGCTTGCGGGCGGCATCGCGGCTCTGCAGCTCGCGCTCCAGGTGCTCCAGAGACTCGAGGGCTGCCACCCGCACGCGCTCACGGGCAGCTGGGCCTGGCCACTCAGCAGCAGAATACAGCTCCCGCTCCCTGAAGTGCAGTGGCGGTGGGGTCCTCTCTCTGACTCTCAGAGCCTCTGGACCAGCTCGGTGGAGGAAGGACTCTGCTACAAGGTCGTAGTGAGGCAGAGGCAGCGGCTGCAGGAACTGCTGCTGGTAACGGTGCTCAGTGTCAGCAAAGTCTACCCTGAGGCGCCGGTCTGGGCCCCCAAGGGGGAAGCCGCGCATGTGGGTGCAGGCGGCCTGAGCGGCATCCAGGCTCTCGTACTGAATATAAGCCCAAGTGTCCCCCTTTCTGTAGTCGATAGTCCTGATGGTGCCGAAACGGTCAAACTCCCTGGCCAATGCTGCCAGGGGGACCCAGGGCCCGAGGCCGCCAACCCACAGCCTTGTGGTGGGCGTGGCCTTGCCATAGCCAATCTTGATGGGGTTGCGGCCCACCACCTTGCCAGCCATGCTGATCTTGGCCCGGTGTGCCATGTCCAGATTCTCGAACTTCAGGAAGCCGTAGGTGCTGCTTTGCCCCCTGGTGGGCCGTTTGATGTCCACCTCAGTTATCACTCCAAACCGGTCAAACGCTCTCCTCAGATCACTCTCAGTCACAGAGGTGTCCAGATTGCCTAGGAACAGCGTCCTGTTGGCCCTCTGGTCATCTTCAGGAGCAATGAGGTCCTCCTCCCTGTATGCCGCCCGCTCAGTCATGTATGCAGGACGTGCCCTGGCTTCATAGAAAACAAACTCCCTTTCTCTTTCCAGGTCTCTGGGCAGAGGTGGTGGTGGAGGTGGGGGGAGGCGACCCAGTGCTAGCTGCTGCAGCCTATAGTCTCTGTATCCAAGCCCGGTGGGGGATAACGGTCTCTGGGTGTGCAAATGCCTGTGTGCAGAAAGAGGGACGTATGTGTCTTTTTCGATGGGAGATCGACTTCTCCTGCGATTCAGGAGCACAGCTTCGATCTTCAGAGGGCGGTCATACAGCACGAGTCTCCCGCGGGCATGCTTGGCCGCCCTAGCGTCCTCGGGTCTCCGGAAATTGACGAACGCGACCCTCTCGTCATTTATCCGGCTGATCTTCACACTGACGTCCCCGAATTTCTTGAACTCGTGAAAGAGGCCATCCTCGATCTCCTCGTCGCTCAGCTGCGAGCCCAGTTCGCTTATTTTCAGGGTTTTGTACTCACTTTCCGTGCTGGCGAGTGGAGGCCGCGGCTCCCCGCGCGAACTGCTCCTGGCGGCACTGGGATCCAGCGCGAGGCTGGTGTGGTTCCTGCCGCTCGAGCTAGCAGCTCCGTTGCTGCCGACCCGACTGGAGCCGTGTCCGTCGAAATCGCGGCCCTCCCTCTTTTCGGCGATTAAGCTCCTTCTTGCCGAACTCCCCTCGCCTTTAGCCGCACTGTTCTCGCCATTGCCGCCGCCCGAAACCGAATGAGTCCCCATTTTCTTACTGGTCGGGTGGCTTCCTCCTCTGTCTCGGGTATCGTCCGACGTCCGCGAGCGCTTCTTCACGGGCGACCGCTCCTTGCTTTTCATTTTTACAGTCGTAATCCCACTTTGGAAAAGTTAAGAACTCAATACTTTAACATTCGCATAAATTAACTTTTGACTGCCGTTGCACGAATTACTTAAGTTATTTTTTCCCCACTCACTACCCCTATCTCACACAGTAACAGCATCCGCCATTTTGAAGCGGTACATGAATAATCCCACCCTCCGCTTGTTACTGGTCAACAGTAGCGGCGTCGGGAATGCCTCGCTCCATGATTGGTCACGCCATGTGTCACTCAATACTCCGACTCGTCTCCATGGGAAAGTCTGAAGGTGACGAGTTCATTTGGCCGGAGAAGTACCCGCCATTTTGGCTCAAAGTCCCCCCAGGGTTGTTGTGGTAGTGTTTGTTAGCATTGCTGTACATTGAATTCGATGCAACGAAAGAGTCAAACGGAAACATCAATAATCGCCATTGGCAAGTTTCAGCAGAACTCCTGCCTTAAAATCAACGGACTGTGTTCTTGGCTCTTAACTGAAATACTCAGTTTCGCTTCATGTAGTGTACAAATAATTGCCCCATATTTTTCGTTGATTTTTACAATATTATTGTACCAATGTGACAAAGTATAATGGTTCTGACCAGTAAATTAAAAAATAAATAACAAATTTCAAAATAATGCTTCATTGATAATATTTAAATAAATAAATAAATAAGCGGAGGCATTTTTCCTTAACGGTTACCTCTTTCTTCTTAAATTGATAATGGACCTGTAGCACGGTACTGTAACGTGCCTATCTTGTGTACTTACGTAACACTACTGAAATAACTGAAGTAGCAGCAGGAGAATAACGCCGAGTACCAATACCGTAAAACCAAATGCACAAAAAATGTCAAATCGAGATGGATTTCATTAAATTTATATAATACAAGGTCTGTTAACGTTAGGTGTTTTCGGCGAGTCTCTCGGAGGGGAAGCGAGTGATATCATACGATAAAGACACTTTACTATAATCTATGTGTGCTGAACAAGATAGTGGCACAATAGCTAGGCGTGGCTTCCCTCTGCTGTAATCAGTCATTTATCCAGATCTGGCATTTATAATTCATTTAACTTAAAAACTGCACCTGAATAAAGACAGATACAGTAGCGCGATAAAAGCTGTCGATTGCAAGGTTTATTTAAAGATCCTTCCTACTACACGAGGCACAACTGCAGGAAGCCGACATCGCACACTTCGCAGGCTGTGTTAACCCCCCCTGGCTGACGCAGGAACAGAACTGGTTAGACCCTTTAGTGCATTTGATACACGCTAACTGCTGACATCGGTTAATGCAGAACAGGCATTCTGAACATGGAGTAATTCCACCGCCATTGGCAACAGATGCAAATCAGTCACGATTAATAGTATGACAGAAAACAGGACCTCAAAAGTCAATCGTATTTTCCAAGTTATGGGTTTTAGTTTTACAGTGATAAAGATATTTAAATAAAAGAGTACCGCCATCTTGTGGACATTTAGTCTCATGGCCAATGAACAGTAAAAATTCTATGCATTTTTTTAAAAATATTGATTTCACAGCACATTAAATCTATAGAAAATTTTGAAAATAGAGAATATGAGTTTCTGCTTTCTTTTAAGGGGTTTAAATGGAAAATATATATAGTTTTCCTTTTCCGAATTGCAGGGGGAAATTGCTGGGTAAGGGTGGAGTTTGATATTACTTTTGATGCGCTAAATGAGTTTCTGAGATATAGCTTTAGATAGCATTTATTCATTAATATTAAAAACGTGTGTGCCAGATACAGGCAGTCAATGCAGTTATGTGAGGCATCGCTGTCTGTCTATGCCCTTCAGTGCTCATTATCCACCTCTAGAGCACCTGGGTAGCCATAGCTAAAGATTTATTATAATAATTATGTGCTGTGTTATGCTGATGTTCACCTCGATGTACTGCACCCTCGCCGCCCAGCTGAGCATTTGTTCGATCTACTGCTTAAGTGATCAATTTCATGTATAAATGAAGCTGAAATTAAATGAGAGTTTGACCTAGGCTTCCCAAATAACTTTGTTTATGGGAAGTTTTCAGGAAAGTCCTCAGGATTTTGTCATGTAGGAAGTAACAAGGAATTGATTGCATATATATTGATTTTTTAAAACTAGCTGATACTTCTGTGACCTTTTCAATTTACACTGATAGTTTGCTGGAGCCATTCAGGTTCTACAGAAAAGTCACTCTCAAGATTTGAACTAGAAGCTTTACATTTGTATGTCCCTAGCTCTTATTTATGTTAGTTTGCACAGACCAGTACTACAAAGCGGGGTTACTGACTTATTGGGGTAACCGCTTTGTAGTACAGGCCCCAGTTGTTAATATGCATTAACACAGATGATAAGCTATAATAACTCATAGCTTTATGTGGTATCCATCCATCAATCACCATAGCTGCTTAATCCCAACTAGGGTCACCAGACACCAGAACCTATCCCAGGAACAATGGGCACAGGCAGGAACCAACCCTGGGCAATTGCCAACACACCACACTCACATCATTACAGGGCCAACTTAGAGTCACCAACCAACCTATCCTGCACACTTTTGGAGGAAACCAGAGTCCCAACAGAAACCCACACAAACACAGGGAGAGCATACAAGCTCCACACAGAAAGGACCTACACCCAACCCAGGGACCGAACCCAGGACCTTCTTGCTATGAGGCAACAGTACTAGCCACTGTGCCACCCTTATGTGTTATGAAATATATTTCTTGGTATATGGTGGCTCTGTTGGTATGATTGTAGCTTCATGGTTAGAGGGTTCAGGGTAAGGATCCAGTCCCTGCTTGCTCTGTTGAGCTGGCACATTCCCTCTGTGTTTGTGGGGCTCCCTTGGTTTCCTCCCATAGTTAGGTGAATCGGTGTTGTTGCCCATGGTGTGTGATTGTGTGTGTGTGTGTTTGTAATGCAAATGAGTGGTATTCCATCCAGGGTGTCACATGGCCTGTGCTTCCTAGAACAGACTTTAGGCTCACTTCAGATCTGTAAAGTATAAATGGTTGTGGAAGATGGGTGCATGTATCATCATGGTAAAGGGTAACACTGAGACTGGAGCTTATCTCAGGAAGCCCAGGACATGGTGCATAACTCTATCTCTGTCTTTGGAGATGCCCAGCAATCAATTGATATGATATGAGAGATATGGTCCAGCAGTGCTGTACATGACATTCCACTAGCTAAAACAAAGCTTTCCCCTTTAAAAAGCCCACCTTATATCGTATTACCCCAGTTCCAAGGGCATAGATTTGTGTATAGACAGCAGGGACATGTCCCTAACGATATCATGGGAGGCCCATGTTGAAACCAAACCTATGGCTTTGCCCAGTAATAACCTCATTCCAAGTGGGGAACAGATTTCATGCTCCAACATTTTTGTTAAAAATAGACAGGAACCTGAATTAAGCAAACACACCTTAGTCAAGCAAATCCTGTCATAAGCAGGCAGCACACATCATGCACTTTAAAAAATTCTGGGTTAAAAACAAGCTAACCTAGAGTAACTGTCAAGCCAGCGCTAGGTAGATATCGGTCAGCCCAAACTGCGGGTTATGTTTACCCCGACCTTTGGGTTATGCAATTTAATCATGATGCTATTCAACTCTTGGTTAAATTTACCATGGGTACAGGGTTGTTCATTTATGTCTTCTATTGTTATTAAAACATATTAACAGCATCTGTAAAGGATTTATATCATTATGAATCACTTTCACTTGACAAATGGTAAACCCTGTGTCTTATGTTTGAATTTTCATCCTGTGCCTCATGTCCCATGATGCCTAGGATGGGATTGTAAGATGCAACATGAGCTTGAGCTGTTGATCTGCGAAAAACAGACGGATGGATGATGGATCGATATTTGAACCGTGATCCTGATATTATCAATCATTTCTGAGCTTATAAGAAGATGATCACGGGTTTTAATGGGGCATTAATCAGTTGTAATTACAAGGTATCGTCTGCTAGCTGTAGGATCATTTGAAGGAAACTGATTAGGTATCAGATTTCAACAACTGAATAGTGCATTTTGTAGTCCCTGTCTGTAGCCCTCATCTTTTAGAGTGATGGCAGCATGTTTGGTTCAGCATGCATGGTACATGCATGGCCACACATGCATGCATGCAAACAAGCAAGTCAATCCAATGCAGGAGAGGATGACTGAAGGTGGACCTGGGACTGACATGGCTTCTACTATTACTAATCCCTTGACTGTCGTTGTAGGGGTGCCATAATGGAAAGGGCAGTCAGGGATCTCCACTGTTCTCTGTCCACCAAATTCCACAGCACTGAGTCTAGGGCTTGGCTGGTCCCCTCTTTGACAGTGTCAAGCCAGGTTTTATTTTATAGGCCTCTTTGGAGTGACCAACAGATACCTGGAGAGAGAGCGACTGACACCTGGAGGGAGAGTGACTGATATCTGGAGGGAGACTGACCAATAAACACCTAGAGAGAGAGTGACTGACACCTGGAGAGAGAGCAAGTGATTTACACTTGGAGAGAGAGTGACTGAGACCTGGAGAGTGATACTTGTTGGACCATAGGCACCTGGAGAGAGAGGTTTTGATACCTGAAGAACTAGCATCACCTAGAGAAAGCACTTCCAAAGTCTGGAGGAGAATTACTCGGAATTTGGAAACTACTGACAATTAGGGGTTTACAGATACATGGAGAGCTGCTTGCATTTGGGGAGCAGTTTATGCTAAGGCTGCTTTCACTCAGGGATGAAGTACTGGTTTCCTTCCACTAGGGAGGACATCTGGAGCAAGCTCAGTTTCCTGCCAAATTACTTGTTCCCTTCTCACAGTTGGCATGGCAACGACCCTCTTGCAGTCAGACGGTCGAACAGAGCATGGTCCGCCACCCGCCCAACTGTCGCTTGCGTTCATCAGGCCCCCATCTGTGTCCCTTGTGCATGGTGGCTAGCGAGAAGGTTAAGAAAAAAACATGAAGTCAAGTGTTTCAATGAAGGTGTTTATTCCCAAGGTTGCCTGCCGACAGCAAGTCCGATCAATCAGAGTACAATTTAAAGAGATCAATGGAGAGCAAAGGGGGGTGGAGAGGCCGAGGCTGGACTGATTTATGGCAGCTTCACTGGCGGACGGCCTGACCGGCCCTCCCTTCCGTATCCAGCGGACAGGTATGAAGGATTACTGAGATGCGGCTTTTTGCACCAACTTTGCTGCATTTAATTGGTGACCAGCAGATGTCTCTATCTCAGTCACGGTGATGCATTACTGAACTGAATAAGCACGGTGAGAGCTCCCATAGTGAGAAGCAGGAACGTCAGCTTTGTGGCACATGTGGGAGGTGGCAATGCAGAGTCATCCATCTGCTGGAAGGAACCCGATTCCTTCATCCATCCATCCATCCATCCATCCATCCATCCATCCATCCATCCATCCATCCATCCATCCATCCATCCATCCATC
>JAODJU010000130.1:19834844-19854212 GCA_026776725.1 Gnathonemus echidnorhynchus | reverse complement strand
TTACTAAGGCATCATGGGGCAATCACTATAGTGTTAAAGCTATTACTAAGGCATCATGGGGCAATCACTATAGTGTTAAAGCTATTACTAAGGCATCATGGGGCAATCACTATAGTGTTGAAGCTATTACTAAGGCATCATGGGGCAATCACTATAGTGTTAGAGCTATTACTAAGGCATCATGGGGCAATCACTATAGTGCTAAAGCTATTACTAAGGCATCATGGGACAATCACTATAGTGTTAGAGCTATCATTCTGGTAAATGGTCCAGCCTGCTAAGCTAAAAAAGCAATTTGTGATTAGTAAGACTGTGATGTTATGCAGTATCGGTGATTAGTGGCAGTGTAACAGCAGACTGTGTCTGTGATTAGTTGCAGTGATTATTGAGAGTGTAATAGTACATAGTGTTAATCACTAGTGTCAGTGATCTTTAACAGTGTAACAACATATAAGTTCAGTGATTTGTTGCACTATACTAATATATATGATTATTTATTGTTATTATTATTATTATTATTAGTGCCATTGCAATTATGAAATGTGGTGCAGGTATTATTGATAATGATTAGTGACAGTGTAGCAATTTTATTGCAATAGATTGGCAGTTTTGTGTTTATCTGTGTGCCTTAAATTTCAGTAAATTTAAATATGTGGTCATATTTTATTTTTATCATTATCCTTTTTTACTCCATGCTAATATACGGAATGTGAGCAGCTGCTGCTGATTTACTTTCCCCGAATGGTTTTTTCCATGCTGCCGCTGTGACAGAGACCCAGATCTCACAGCTCATCCCTGGGTAGCTACGCCAGCCTTAGCTCTGCCACATATTTAAATGACTTCTGTTATTATTATTTTTTTCTTTAGTCACAAGAAATTATTCTCATGCTATAAAATCAATGCACATTTTGCAGGATCACGCACACGGAGGGCCAGCGCAGTAAAGGGAACGATTTCCGGACACGCGGCATGGCTTCGTGTCGCCATCTGTCCCGGCCTGCAGACATGCGCCTCACATCGCATGTTCCCATTGCAGGTCTACAGCAATCTGCCACCCAGAATAAAACTGGGCTTAAACATCTAAATAAAGGCACCTGCAGCACAGCCTCGGCTCGCTCCCCTGAAATCTGTCTAACAATTAAGCCCATGGTGCAGCACCAAACTGTTGATATTTTCCCAGCCTCTGAAGAACTGGGGAGGAGCAGAGCTGGGAGGAATCTAGAGTCAAACGAGGATGAAGTTGCCCCGAGCACTAAGTCTTTGTGTCTCCTCTTGGTTGGCTCCAGACTTGCTTTGATCTTCATCATCAGCTCGACTTTCCTTAGCTCCACCCAGCTTTATGGTGTCCATCACAGCTCTGCTCTCCTTTTAGCTACACAATTCTCCTCAGTCAAGGCTCTGCACTGTGGATAGAGAGCAACTCGAGTTCTCAGCATGACTGAGGGCCCCGAGAGGCAAAGAGTAACTTCTGTTTTCCAGAGGATGGACAGAAGAAACTCTGTCTGCAGTGGTGCGTGGAGGGCAGCTTCTCTTTCCACCCTGAGCGGCAGAGTACAGATTCACATTTCTTCAGTGAGAGGTGGAGAGCAGCTTTCGCCATCAGCGCAGACAGACGCCGATCTGTGCCTTGGTGTTTGAAGAGTTAAAAGCACAGGTGTGAGGGGGACCTGCTTATTAAGCAGCTGCTCCTCCCCCAGGGAACCACAGGGGGTCGGTCCTGGCCGTGCATAGATGGCAACCACATGACATCCACAAGAGCAGCATCTAAACACGTGCCACACCTATACTAGACTGGAGAAACGGGGCGGAGCTTATTGTTCCAGCCAATGGGAAAACGGATCAGGATCTCAATGACAATTTTGTACACCTAAAAAAAAACACCCCCAGGATTTAGCACACTTCAGTGTTCAATAATCACCTCCTTAGAGATTTAATTAGGATCAGGCGTTATGGGCAAAAGGAGGAAGTGTTTATGACTGACGCAGGTGCGTCCACCTTGGGACTCTGAAATCCCACCATGTTTTCTGCCACACCTACATGCAATCAGTAAAATGAGGCATCTGATGGGGTTAAATCACTTCAAAGCGGTTTTAAAACGAAATAATCCCTGTCATCCAATCCATCAGTGGATATTTACAGAGACAGGAAAGTACTGTAGGGGATTAGTTCTGATTTTTTTGTGAGAATCTTTCAATACCATGAGTCACTGAGCTCTACAATAATACCACTTCATCTAGGTTACTGATGTCGCAATGCACTTATTGACAGTTTCCACTCTACCGGGATCCTTACTGACCACTGTTCTCCAGCTGTCAAAACTGGCAGTGCCAAAGCCAAGATCCCATACTGGTACAACAGTGCGATCACTAATCTGTAAGAAAGGGCAGATTTATCTGTCTCTCTCTCTCAAATGTGCTTTTTATCTCTCTTTTGGCAAGGTTCAATTTCATGCATATTTTGCTGTGGTGTCCTTGAAGCAGTTAATATTCAGCAAGATCCAATACAAGATATAAACTTTGTCCTAATGACACGAAATACCCATAACATAGTCATTCATTTGGAGCAACACCGTGTGGGATTCCTCTTTCGAATCAGGTTTAATTTTAAGGCTGTGAATCATCACCATGCTTTTCTGAGAAGCAATTTGTCTTGGAATGCTTAAATGTGTTTTTGTGAAGATCTGTGAGCTTAATTGAATGGAGAAATAGGTGGAGTGAGATGAAAGAGAAGCGTAGCAAGCATGCAGATCAGAAAACTGAGGCAGGGGGCTGGTCTCTCTGCCGCTCACGTGTAAACGCCCATGGAAGTGATGCAAATGTTGACGCCGAGCCGGGGGAAAGAAGCAGAGGGAGGGCAGAGGAATAGGAATGAGAGACGAGGGAAGGAAATGTACTGGGAGGCGCCACTGCAGTGGCAGTGAGCATGCGAGCCAGTGAGTGCGCAAGAGAGGCGCCCCGCCCCATCCACAGCAAAGGTGAACAATCGTGTCAGGAGACAGCGGAAATGTGCAGAGCTGGGTCTCTGGAGGGAGTCTCTGACGTCAGGCAGGGGGGCTGTAAAAAAAGAGCAGGCACCTGGTCACATGACCTGCAGCCGAACTAGAACTGGCTGGGAGACAGATACATGGGGAAGGAAGGGTGGGAGAAAGGGGAAGCGGAAAGCATGGCAGATGGAGGGAGAAGGGGAAGAGAGAGAGTGTTTGTGTGTGTGAGAGTGAGAGGCGGAGAGACAGAGAGAGGGAAAGGGAGATAGCAGGAGGGAAGAAGAGAAAAAAAGGAAAAGGAAAGAGGATGAGTGAAGGAGAAAGACAAATGATAGGGAGAGGGAGAGAGCAAGAAAAAAGAAGCGAGGGAGGGAGAGAACGTTAAAATGAGTCCATTCTGTGAAAGAGAGGAAAAAGTAAAGAGGAGGAAAAAAGGAGAGAGAGCGACAGGGAGGGTGTTAAGGGGAGTCCCATCTGCGAGTACGTACAGCGTCTGAGCCCAGGCGGCCAACCAGATCCTGGAAGAGCAAAGCAGCTTGTCACGTTTGTCTCCTGCCGGGAACTACGGCGTTACGCAATGCGCACTTCATGATCGCGTAGTTACACGTTATACCAAACCCAACCGCACGTTAGAGTCACAACGCCCTGGCTGACCCGTCGACCCCGTTCACCATGTCCGCATTCTGACCACGATGGGCTGTATGCTCACTGCGCACTCAGAGTGTGGTTCCCTGTGTCCAGTGTGTACAAACTGCAGGCCAGGCTCTCTCTAAAAGGAGAGTAACCTATAAACTACTTGAATATACATGTGGACAAGGCCATAAGAGGATAAGATATCCTTCTTCTGATCATTTATTTATATATATTTGTTCTGTAGAGGTTTCCATGGCAACAAGGCTCCTTCAGAGATGGGGGAGACTTGTGTGCACATGCTTCTGGTCCCATACTCAGGAACAGGAAGAGGCCTCTCCTACTCTGCCATTGGTTAGGCCCAACCATGTGACTTCACGTCACAATTGCATCTTTAGCAACTCACCTGTGTTTCCGTCAAGGTGGGGGGCGGTTAGAAAATGTTAACCTAGGGGAAGCAAAAATCACATCCTATATTTATTTCTAATATATATCACAGCAGTATATAAATTATTAGCTAATGAAACAGACCAGGCACCGGGCTCCAATCCTAGAGATATCTCTGCGCATGCAGTGGCTCAGTGGGTAGCACTGTT
The DNA here is from genome assembly GCA_026776725.1 of Gnathonemus echidnorhynchus. Lineage (NCBI taxonomy): Eukaryota > Metazoa > Chordata > Actinopteri > Osteoglossiformes > Mormyridae > Gnathonemus > Gnathonemus echidnorhynchus. Next base: position 19,850,003 of record JAODJU010000130.1, on the reverse strand, counting down.
GCCTCTATGGTTGGGATTTTACATCCTTCCTCTGCATGGGTTTCCTCCTGTTGCCCAAAGACATTTAATTATGCTAATTAGTGCCTCTAAATATCCCATAGAGTGTGACTGTACGTGTCCTATGATGCAGTCTGTTCTGGGCCTTTTGCTCTATGTCACCCCTCATGATCCTGACCAGAATGAATGGTTAGAACAGTGTTTCCCAATCCGGTCCTCAGGAACCCACAGACAGTCCACGTTTTTGCTCCCTCCCAGCTCCCTATGGGACCTGACCTGGAACGTCTTGCTGGGAGCTCAGAGGGAGCAAAAAACGTGGACTGGCTGTGGGTCCCTGAGGACCGGATTGGGAAACACTGGGATAGAAAATGCATGGATATATTTTTGTTATTGTGCTTTAGATGAGCCTGAAGGAAAACTTGTGTGTTTTAAGACGAGAAAGCGTTGCCATTGTTGTATTGTACTGATCCCAAGGAGAAAGTCTTACAGTTAAGTTAATGCTAGACAGGCAAATAAGGTACATTGACAGCTGCTTGTCGATGGGGTCATTGTGTGGAACAGGCAGGTACTATGAGAGGATTTGCTGGTGGCAGATTTCCAAATCACAGCACCCTCAGACAAATGAAACAAATGAATCCAGCGATATTACAGCAGTGTCACATGTCTGTGACCTATGGCTCCCGTTAATGCCATTAAGAAGGTTATAAACTATAAATGTGAATAACTGTGCTTCATTTACTGGCTGCCACATAGGAGACACACTGCTGGACTAAGACCTAAAACTCTAAATAATACATTCAATGTTGGCACGTGTTTCATGGCTGTTAATCTGATAGAAGAGAACAAATTTTTGTACTAAGCAAAAAGACAATCCGAGACACAGATTCCGCTCATGTTTTTTGTGTTATTTTTATCAGCATCACTTTCCAATGAACAAAAAATATTATGGTGTGGCTGCATAAACGTATGGCATAAAATAAAATGATAAATTCCTGTGAAATAAGGATGATTGTGCCAGGGAGGAGTGTCACAGGATTTTCATTCTATATTTTACATTTCATGTTAGTTATTTATGTACAATCTTGATGCTGGCCACTTTTCAATAGAATTTAAAATTGTATTCAAATGATCATATGATCAAACCACCCCTGCAGCCCGTCCAGTGTGACCCCAAACAATCTCAACCGACCAATCAGCTGGCTCTTTGATTTCCTGACTACGTACCCACGGTACCTGGAGAAAAGGGGAAACCGGTCCCGTGTGACAGCCGTGGTCAGAAGCAATGCTGGTGTCCAGCCAGCATCCGGTAGCAAATGATGTCTCTGAGACTCTGCTGCCAATTCAGGGATTCCAACCAAGCCTACAGAATATACAGGCAGTCCCCAGGTTGTGAACGAGATCTGATCGTCTGTAAGTCGAATTTGTAGGCAAGTCGGAACAACAATAATAATACAGGACATGATAACAATAATAATTATACAGTAATAATAAAAGTAAATACCTAACTTATTGTACAGTACCTCGAGCCGATGAACGGCTAAAGCCACAAATGTTTCATGAATGTCACAAAGTGCCAGCGTTCATTATTATGAACCATTGTATTTAACCCAGATTTTTAAAATAATAGCCTTCATGGAAAGTCCTTCCATCAGTACGAGTTGTTTGTAACCCGGGGATTGGCTGCACACAGAAATGTGGCTTTTATTCATTTACACCACTGGATGTAAAATGCACCTTGGATGTTACGTCTGGGAGTGATGTGCAGCTGAGCGGGGATGTTACGTCTGGGAGTGATGTGCAGCTGAGCGGGGATGATACGTCTGGGAGTGATGTGCAGCTGAGCGGGGATGATACGTCTGGGAGTGATGTGCAGCTGAGCGGGGATGTTACATCTGGGAGTGGGTGCAGCTGAGCGGGTTCCGATTCTGTGCCTGTGACGGAAAGTCGCCGGTTCGGATACTGGGAGCAGCAGACTGCTCTTGGGCCCTTGACTGGGGCCCTTAACCCCCAGTTCCAGGGGTGCCGCACGCTGGCTGACCCTGTGCTGTGACCCCCCCAAGGTTATTCCCACCTTTCTATGTGTCTCATAGAGAGCAAGACAAGGGTAGGCCATCCATCCATCCATCCATCCATTTTCTGCAACTACTTACACTATTCAGGGTCACGGGGTGTCCGGAGTCCATCAAGGAGGCTACAGGCACAAGACAGGGAACAACCCAGGATGGGGCGCCAACCCAGTGCAGGGCTCAGTCACACAACAAGGGTAGGCAAACAGAGGAGTCCTGCATGGGGATAAATAAGGTGTCAGTATTCTATTCTATTTGACATAAGATCCATCACTTGCTGTCACAAAGGTTCTGCCATATTCAAGCATCCATATACATGCCATACAGTAAATAATTTCATTGTGGATTTCATAGATTTTTCTTTACATATGGAGAATTTCCATTTTTTTCTACATCTTGAGTTTTTCTTAGTGAGTCCTAAAGAGTGATTAGGAGGTTAAAGTATATTCAGTAAATGTTGTGAATGAGTGCATTATCAGACTCATTTAGAAATGATTCTGCCTTTTGGTGGATTTATTTAAAAAAGGAAAAGAAAGTGCTAGTGACAAAGAAATAAAACACTAAAAAAAAACTTCCAGGTAACACAGACGGTAAGGCCCAGTGTGAACGATTGTCACATGATCCAGTGTTACCATGGGAACTGATCCCAGAAGTCAGTTGTTACGAGACGCATCACGTGGCAGGCGGGAATCAGAAGCAGACTCACGACATGCATCCAGCGGCGTTTGGCGACTTGCACGAATCGAGGTGTGAAGCTTTAGATGATGCTTGTGCACCCCACAGCAAGGTCTTCTGTTATTATCACAGAATGACATTATGTAACAAATCTGCAGTGCCTTGTAAAAGTATTCAAACGTTTTCAAATGTTACTAGATTAAAAATTATGGAAATATCTCTTAAAGAGTTTACATTGACGAATTATTGCCCTGTTTGTGTAAGTGACTAGGCAAAGATGTGTCCGTATCTTTTGTGAGCAGCGCTGAAAACCTTGGCAATAGCTTGCATACCTGCAAGGCACTGCAAGCCTGTTGACAGACAATGCGTCAAAACTAGCACGCGCCGAGCCTCTGACTCGCTGAATCAATCCTCGCACGAATGTGATGTCAAGCACTGAGTCAAAGCTGACGTGCAAACCAGGACATCAGAAGCTCCGGAATAACCTCTTAGCAACTGCACTGCAGGTCTGCTGCTGTCAGAGTAGAACTTTTAATGTCTTATATACGGACTCGTGCTGTAACCACCCCGATGGACAGTTTCTTTCTAATAGAATTTCAACTATAATTAAAACTATTGCAAATCTGGAAACACTAGTATGTACAAATATCTTATGTAAATACATCAAATTAATGATATTGTTCCATTTAAGACAATAGTAGTTTGCAATGACAATCGTATCCTTTTAGTTAAGAAAATATGTAATAAATATTTCCGTGGCTATATACGTCAGTCACGACGGCAAACAGATCCATGTGACTCTGGGATGGGAGGGGGACTTTTCAAGGTTTTGGAGTTTAATAAACTGGGATAAAGAAACGAACACAACGATTTTCATCTGTAGCAAAAAGAAAACAGACAAACGGCGCAAATTTTGGTCTGTCTGGTGGCCGAGGGATGAACAGAACACTGATTTGTTTCATTAGAAATGGGCTACAGGTGAATGAATAGGTTGATCACCTGACATCGCCCCGCCCCAGGGCGTCCATGTCTGATATTGTCTCTTCATAACGTTATTTTAACAATATGTTAAGTTGGCCACTTAATAGCATTGAGAATATACGATATACAAGATGTAGGCTATAAGTCACATCCATTGCTCGCTAAGACACAGACATCATGAGAAACGTTTGTGATGCAGATGTATTCCTTATAGCCGTTTATGTATAGTGCTATCGATTTTTTGTGATGTGAAAATAGCATCCCCTGACATCAACAAAGAAGACTGACTCAAGTGTGCGTCACATTCCATATGTCATTGTGCAATTATCTCTCATCCTTAGCCTAAGACGAATACACGCAATTTTGTGATCCCCTTTGGAAATAAATTGTAACGCCGCTTTTGGAAAGCAGCCTGCGCGGCTGATGGCATCCTTGAAAAAGGGACTCTGAAGTGAACGGGATTTCTATGTTTTCTTTAATTATACTAGAAAATAAATAAATATCCGTGGCTACAAGTTGCTATTAATAGATGATAAAAAAAACCCTAGTGATGTGAACGGCCCGGCTTGTGCGTCACACCGCTCGACACTCCGCATGTCAATTTTCAGGCGAAGCTGCACGTGATTTCTGGGTCCCGGAGCGCAGAGACGATCGGTACCGAACCTACATGGAGGCAGAATCTTCTGCCTCAGCTGCAAGCGATGCTCTTATTTCCACTCGTGTTGAAACTGTAAGGACGTCGTTCTCAATATAAGGATATTGCATCTTATTCGCTCTATATAAAGGACAAGGTATGGAAACAATATACAGTGTTTTGTTCGCTTTGCGAGTCCCGGCTTTCCAGTGAATGTTAGTGATTCTGCGTGTGTTCCCGGGGGTTGGGCTGGATTCTGGTCAAATACATATTCTTACTCGGTTTTCAGTCTGCCACACAAAATATCCATCACTTATGAGTAATTAAGATAGAAAATGCTTGGACTGTCTACAAGTAACTGTACAAAAGTGAAGTTACTTACCTGAGTATACTGTGGAAATTATACTAGAATTGTTTTTGCTATAGCCGCAATAATTTTAACCTTCTCTTGAAGACATGTCTTCTCGGTTATGATGGAGAAAGTAGGTGTTGCTCAGTGTTCAGCATAACTGTTAGAACGATCTTCTAAAATAGGCTATAGTTCTTGTATTACACAATGTTTAAGCTCTGAAAACGGTTTCGATGTAATTATTGATGTCATTGGGTAGTTTGACCTTGAATATCATTCAAATTTAATGCCAAATATCGGTTTATGTTTTATGTGTAATCCATTTCAAAATACAATACTCGCATTTTACGAGATTTGTGCAATTTTGCCTGAAACAGTAGTAGAGCCTATAAAGGCGATAGATTGCCTGACATCGTGAGTTATACCTGCCCCTGTCTGATTGTTACTGGGAGGCCATAGCACAGATTACATCCGTCACTTTTAATGGCTTTGACATGTTACCTGATTACGGCAACGTTTTACAACTACTGTCCTGCTAGTCCTACAGGCACAGACTGTGTTCTATAACGATATAATCAAAACACACATTACATCCGTACCGCACCTTAAAACAGCCTAAGCGATCAAACATCTACCTCGTTGCTAATAAATAAATAAATTAATGAATAACATCTATGCCCTCGCAAATATTTAGAAAAATAACTGTTCGTATATTAACGCGAGCACGATTAAAGATACTAAATTAAAGATAATTGTATGCGTAATGGGGAGTTCGCCTTTGTAAAGCGAGTTTGCGACGTAGGGATCTTAATACATTAAAATCTGTGATGTTACATTACGTTCTCTGTACCACATATACTGTCTGTCCCTGTGATTCCCACAGACGGATGGGGGCCGGTGAATTATAATGAAATGGGAATATATGACATTACTCTCCGCTAATACGTGTCACAGAGACGTAAGAAGTTGTGCCACGAAGCGGCATCGTCGACATAAGATCTAGTCGTTACAAGCTTTGAACTTCTGAACAGGGTCTATTATATATGCGATTGATCTTGGTCATCATGCGTCTTCCAGCGGATACTTGGGATACGTCGCGCACGCGGGGGACTCAGGATAGCAAGCCGCGCACATTCAGTGACTATATATGTATAACGTGGCGCTGCTTAGCAACCAGACAGGACAAAACTGGAGAGCATCCTAAATCAGTGACACTTGCACCCAGATCTGTTATATCATCCCCGAGATCTCTGTGCCGAAGGACAGCAAAAGCCATGAATTTCAGCTGCGCCTTTACGTGTTGCGCGCAACCTTCATCTTCTCTTGTGTAATTCTGCGTTCAAAGGCCTGTTGTTTATTCCTGCACTCATTCACTCTTTGAGTGATACTTTTTGGTATATGCTGCAGCATATGGTACTGCAGTCATGTACCCATTGTACTATATTTATATGAATCGGGTATGGAGCTGCGTTGACTTACCGGATGCGTGGAACGTCATCCGTTCACCCCTTGACCGATGTTATATTCATTCGAGTTTTGTTTAGAACTACATTTGCTTACTGATGTACAATAGTAACTTAATTTTGCCCTTTTATGGTGTTGGCTTTGTAAACCATTATATGCCTTACATTACACTTCACGGGTATAGAGCTAACTGCAGAATTTCCGCGTTGTGTTTCATATGAAGGCACAGTGATCACACTGTGAGTCAATGCATAAGCGCAGTGTTTAGAAAGGTGGATTCTCAGTCACTGTATATCGTGTCATTGCTGAATTCATACTGGCTTGCCTTCAGTATATGTGAAATTTATTGGCATCATAACTCAAACCAACTTGGTTTAATTAATAGGATCAATAGTGCCACAAATTCCACTCCCCCCAGTTCTACTTTACAGTTTATGTCTTACTGGAGGCACTGCATCCTCGCCCTGCAGGCATTTACTGTATATTTGTTTAGCAGACGGTTCTGTCCAAAGTGACATACCAGTGAGGATCAGAGGGCAGGTCAGCCAGTGTCCCGGGTGCACTGGGGGCTAAGGGCCTTGCACAAGGGTCCAATTGTGACATCACTGCGGTTGCTACGGGATTTGAATTGGTGACCTTCTGATAACTGGCACACTCCTTACCCAAACAGCCGAGTGAGACCCATTCTGTAGGCTCAGATCCAAGCACAATGCAATATGGGTCGCTGTAAACTCTTTAAAGCTTATCAAGTCAGTGTTTTTTGTCAGTGTTGTTACTGAAGGCTTGGTATTTGTCTTCCGTGTAGTAGTTACAATGACAGGCTGAAATGGGTGATTTCAGTGAACTGTACCTGGGTCGTATTGGTGTAAAGTCTTTGGTTTTCATTATACGAGTTTAGGGAACAACAACTGAATGGGAACCCTGCTTCTGGAGATCCACCCCCCCGCAGAGCTTAGCTGCAGCCCTAATTTAACACACCTGATACAGATAATCAAGCCCTTCAGTAGCGTCTCAGTTTTAGTGCCAGGAATGTTGAAGTAAAGCTCTGTGGGGTGGTAGGTCTCCAGGAGCAGAGTTGGGCAGCCCTGGACTGGTGTACAGTTATTGTTTGACTTCACTGCAAAGTAATTGTATGACTCTTGTGTGTAGTTATTATTATTGTTATTATTATGGGCTCTGTGCAAGAGGCTACAGGGGTAACAATTTCCAGGCTGAACTCCTTCTACATAACTGTCAAGGCTTTTTGTCTTTTGGTTCATATAGGTGCTGCTTTATTGCAGGAGGATGGGTGTAGCTCAGTGGGTTTTGGGATCTGTGCCCATATCTGGAAGCATGTGAGTTCAGATCCCACGGCTGGTAGGGGGTGTCCCCACTGGGCACCTGGGCAAGGAGCTTAACCCCAGTGGCTTCAGGGACACTGTCTGTCCCTACTGTACGATCCTCACTTGTACAGTGCAGAATTCAGTGAAAATATTGCAAAATTTCTGGGTTTTATAACAAATCATTTGTTTACAAAAATTTATATCGCCTTAGAAACAACCTGTAGTTTTACGTAAAACATTAATTTTGAGAAGTAATACATTGTAACCCAAATTATAGTTCTAAAAGAGCTGTTCTGAGTTCAAAAGTTCATTGACAAGCACCATTGGGTGTTTTTTAATTAGTGACACCTTTACAGCAACATAAAATGTCAGACATTTACATTTAATGTCCCTTTGGCAGCCAATGACTACAACTGCAATTAATAGCAAAATGGCAAGAACAGAACTGAATGAGTCAGTCAAAAAATTATGACACTTAAGAAAAAAAAGAAAACGTCTGTACAGGTATATTAAAAATTGATTGTCCAAGGACTTCTGTTATGAAACCAATAAATTTGCAACATTTTGGCAGAATTAAGCAAGCGTCCTAAGACTTCCTGTGAACACTTTATATCACTTTGGAGAAAAGCACTTGCTAAAATATGCACACTGTCTCTTCATGGGGTGCGTGTCTGGTGTTTGTATAGCTCTCCTGTGGAAACTCTAAGTTTTCTGTGGATAAAGGCATTTCAGAGTGTGTGTGTGTGTGTGTGTGTGTATCTGTGTCTGATACACGGAGACACAGTGCCTTGTAATACACTGGTTTCCTGTCAATGGTGTATTTTACCCAAAGTCCTTCAGACCATCTACAAGATCATAGTGATCCTCATTAGATATGCAGTTATTGACAGTGAGTGGGTGAATGTTCTGAATATAGTACACAATATCAGTGGGCTAAGTTGACTTTGGCAGGGTGTAAGTGACAGGGAATAGATTAAGGTTATTGGCCCTGGAGTGACAGCAAGATAGGTTGGTTCGTTTGAGATTGCAGCTTATGAAATCGCAGTAGGTCGAGCTGGTTTGGTGGATGTTGTCAGGTGTTGAGTCAGAGTGGTTTGCCTCCTGTTAGGTTGAGCTTGTGAGGTTGATTATGATGTTTTTGAGGGTGACAGCATGTTTGCTGTGAGGATGAGTGTTTGTATAGATGTAACAAATAAATCTGAGTATTAGGTGGTGTGTGGTGTGGCGATGTATGTCTGTGTGTGTGTGAGTGTATGTGTGTGTGTGGTCATGAAGCATCTGGTGTGTGAATGTGTGTGTGTGTGCGTATGCATGTATTTTAGTGTGTGGAGGTGTGAATATGGATGTTTGTGTGGGGAGGGACAGAGTGTGCTAATTGTGTGTGTGTGTGTGTGTGTGGAGGCATGGACTGTGCTATTTCTGCATGTGCGCGCGTGTGTGATGAAGTGTGTATGTGTGAAGAAGCAATGTGCTATTTGCATGTATATATTTCTGTGTGTGTATCTGCAGAGGAAATGCGTTCCGAGTGCGTGTTTGTGTAGCTCCATTTTGAGATGCTTCTACAGAGATGCTCGTGACTCCTTGACCTCTATCTGACCTACATCTCCGGAGCACTTCCCCACCACGCCTGCTGTTATATTTACAAGGCTGCTGGCTGGTATGTTCTAGCTCTCGTTTTTGAAATGCATGGCTTAACTTTTCTGCAAAGTATTGATAAATTAAGGCAGGAAATGAGTGTAGGTGAAAAAATGGTCAACAAAGAAAATAGCTGTAGCCCTCCTCATATTTGCGCCATCTGAACCTTCACAGAGTGGCTACAGCACTCCTTAGTCGATCCGACAGAATTTTCCTGTAATAGGCATTCCTTATTTCACACGGTGAGGCTCCGTGCGGGATGGTACCTGGTCATGTGACACTGGGGCTTTATTTGGGCATGTGAGAGGTGAAGGTTCAGTAGCGGAGAACCAGTGAAGAGGTTCCACAATAAAAACTATTTCTGTGTCAGAAGGTGGAAATATATACTGGGGATGGGGGGGCAGGATATGGCTGCGTTTTCGAGGGTGAAAATAAACAAAACTCGTATATAATGACTGGGACTCAGGCAGGCTGAGCCTGATGTCCCTACCCTCTTGACATCGATACCCCCGTCTGACACAGATGTTTATCAAATTTGGACCAGTCATTTGCACCAACAAACGGATGTTGGACGTTTATGTTACAAAGGGAAAAAAATCACTGCGCTACATTTTCAATTTTTTTTAAACTAATTTTAAGAATTGGTAACAATTTACTTGAGGGGGCACAAGTAACTTAGTTACTCAGTTACTACTCAAGTACTACTCATGAACACATATAGTAACTGCATGAAATATGTGAACCGTTATGATTAATTAAGAACGAACATGGGAACAGAATGTAAGAACCAGCTTCTGGTTACCTAGCACATTTAATAAGAATTTTATCTTCCTGAATCTCAGGGTGACAAAAACAAAGAATTGTGCATTTAACTAACTACCAGCTTCCCCAAGGGACAAAGAAAGTTAAATTAATAACCGTGTGACGGCCTCTCTGTGGTGGAGAAAGTGCAGTTGTTGGAACTGTTCGTTTAAGATAGAGAACCTGAGTCCACCTGCATGAACAGTACAATGGGAGACATATTTGTAAAGAGCCTTATATAAATATAACTATGGTTTGAAGATGGGTGGATTAATATTAGCAATTTGGTCTTTATTTTAGCCTAACCCTAACTGCAGCTGTTATTTTTTAAGAAGTTAATTGTTATTGTGAAACCTGAGACATACCCACTGTACTGAAAGTCTGGTAGGAATAAACTTCATAGGAATAAACTAAGATTTCTTTGTGTTTCTCCACAAACAGGAACAAAGCTGAAGAAGTCCGAGCGTCACTAATAGCCGTGTTGCGCGCCGCCTGCGATCCGGACCCCACGCGTCCGCCCCCCGTCCCCCGGTACCGACGCCCCAGCAGTCCCAGATGCCGAAGAACAGCAAGGTGACCCAGCGGGAGCACAGCAATGAGCACGTCACCGAGTCGGTGGCCGACTTGCTGGCTCATGAGGAGCCGCTGGACTACAAGAGCAGCGTGATGAACATGGGGGCGGCTGGCGGAGCCCAGGCACTGAAGGGCAAGGCTCCCGAGGACTCGCCTGACGCCTCAGACGGACGACCCGCCTGGAATAGCAAGCTGCAGTACATTCTGGCCCAGGTGGGATTCTCTGTGGGACTGGGCAACGTGTGGCGCTTCCCGTACCTCTGTCAGAAGAACGGAGGAGGTGAGTGTTATTAACCCTGATGTTACTGCTGCCCCCTGCTGACGGTACCCATGTGGTGCATTAACCCTGATGTTACTGCTGCCCCCTGCTGACGGTACCCATGTGGTGCATTAACCCTGATGTTACTGCTGCCCCCTGCTGACGGTTATTGTGGTGTGTTACACCTAATCCTCTGTTGAAAAATGAAAGAGGTTTGTGTCTGTCCTTTTAAATGACTGTGAGAAATTAAACAAGTAATACTGTCTGGAGCTTTAAAGTGCTTATTTTTGTTTCTTAGTTTTATGGCAATTATTATTATTTAATTATTATTATTAATACATTTTTTATTATTATTTAGATTAGGTTTATGATTAGCCATCGCTGCAGTGCTAGCTTCTATTCCGGAAGAGCAGTTGACTGCTCCCTGAGCAGATGCTTGTTTGTTTACTCGTTTCGCTCGTGAGGAGAATTCCCTGTAATCCCTGTCTGTAGCGGCGCAGCGTGACTCGGGGTATCTCAGAGACTGACCGTGAGATCGTCCTTTCGTTTGGCAAGGTGGTGTTTAATTTGTTTCATTTACTGATGGCACGTAACTTGGCAGGAATCTCTCGATGCTTGTCCGTGGCACTGCTCTTCACGCTGGGGTTTTATTAGAACAGACACGAATCTTGAAACAATCACATTTAATTTAAGCAGTTTAATTTAAGTACACATTCACACCATGCTCATAATACATGCACTTATAACTGTTGGTACGTCTTTTAACGTTTTATTGTCCACGTCGGCCATTGTCATCTTCTGTTGTTTTGGGTTAACTTTCATCTCCTTTTGTTATCTTTGTATTTTGTCAAACCACTTTCAAAATATTTCCTCTTACCTCAGGCTTCTTTTTCTCTAGATATTCCCCCAATTCATCAAGCTATCTCTGTGCTCTCTGCTGCCCTCTAGTGGCTTCCTGTAGCGCCGCTTGCCGCCCTGATGCCATTAGTCACCAGCTATATATCAGCACTCTGCTGCTATTAGTGACCTGCTATAGATCAGGCCTTTGTTTAGGTACCAGCTGTATGTCAATCCTTTCCTGCTGTTATTTAACCACAAGCTGTATTTCATCCCTTATCTGCTATTAGTGACTTATTGTATATCAATAGTATATTTAGCTAAATCCTATATATTCGCCTTATCTTTCTAAGAGTGTCTTACTGTATAACAGTGTCTGGCGCTGTCTGGATCCTTTAGACAGATACAATACATTTTTGTCCAAAAGATACTTAGTTTTTTCTTTCTCAAAGATTCAAATTTCTCACTTTATTTTTAGCCTCACTGTCTTGCCCTTTTCGTCATGTGAGTCATTTTTAGTGTTTCTTTTCTGTACCACAGCATTTGATTTATTTTCTCCCTGACTTCCTAGTTCATTCTTTCAGTTTTTTATTATTTTCTTTTTACGTAAAGCTGGGCAGGATGAATCCACTGTGATCTGCCAAGCCAATATTACTGTCTCCAGTCCCTGCACTGCTGTGAAACATGTCCCAGTTTTATCCAACCCAGTGAAGCGATGACTCACCACCTCAGCGTTGCTCGCTAGAGGATCTGGAGTAAATGCCAGCTCCGACGATGGCTGAAAATGCCCTTCCGATTCAGATTGACCTTCATCGAGCGGCCCGCTCCATGCATGGAGAGCTTGTGGCTTCGGAAACCTTCTCTGTCTCTCGAGGGGGTATTAGGTGTGTGTGCACGTGTTTGTCTGTGGTTTTCAGTAGGAACATACAACGGCAGCCCGACAGCCTTGATGTCACTTTCCCTTCTGTTTGGTTACTGTGAGGCCTCATCCATGGCTACCCTGCGATTACCCGTAATTAGAGGTTGTAGAAGAAGCCAAGGAACAGGTCGAGGGGTATATTTTACCTCTTTTTCCCCTGTCAAAGAAGACAGCTGCTGACATGGCGGTCAGCGCCCACTCAGCAGTCGAGTTTGCATTTCCCCCCGATCGCTGGCCAATGGGCATCCTCACCACCTACCGTGCAGCAGCAGGACGGCGAAGAAGACGTGACCCGCCTTGGCTGAGCCAAGCGGTCCGTCACCATGGTAGCAGTGGACGTCATGGTGACGGTGTTTGCGGAGACTGTGGCTTTGTCTGCGTGGCCCTGGGAGATAAGAGCAGTGGAGGACAGGAGGAAGCGACACGTGTAGAAAGAAGCTTCGATCTTGAGGCCCTTTGACTTCTGCATGTATTTTTGATTAACCTTTACTCACACTCCTGCTCATTTTCCCCTACATCGGACATTATCAGTAACGTTGTAAAACATGGTCCACACACTTTAACATGAGGGCCCACAGAAGTATGCACACAGAAAGCCAGTCACACACACGCAGCCTCCTGTAAGCTTGTTTCTCACCTTCCAGGTGCCTATCTGGTCCCGTACCTCATCCTCCTCCTCATCATCGGGATCCCCCTCTTCTTCTTGGAGCTTGCAGTGGGCCAGAAGATCCGCCGGGGCAGTATCGGGGTGTGGAACTATGTCTGCCCACGGCTTGGAGGAATCGGGGTCTCTAGCCTGATGGTGAGTGGATCACACCCCTCAGGTCCTACTTACTGATATGGATAGAGTCCTGGTTCTGTATATAGAGCCACTCTACTAATTTTCTACACAAATATAGACACACTGCATACTACTTCAGACATCCTTTCCCTCCTAATTAGTTAGCTACTAGTAAAGACAGACAGATTTACACCTAGCTACTATTCTAAACATACTCTCTCTCCTCGTAACTGAGACAGTCTCGTTCATAATTACTAATATAGATACACACTCTCTCCTATTTCTGGTTATAAATCCACTTTCATTCTTATATATATAATATAGGAATATTAACACCCAGTCTCGCTCCTGCTTACTGCTGTTGGCACACTACTATACCTAGATACTGACACTAATTTTCAGTTACTGATGACACGCAGTTGTTCCTCTTCATTGATATGGACAGTCCTAGTTAACACTGTGAGCCCATGCTTTTACTTGCTCTCCTTCTGGAACCAGAATGTTTCCTATCAGAGGATACTGTCTGAAAGCAGCACCGCCCTCAGGAGGGGACTGAGCGCTATAAATACCCCATCAAGGACCCGTGTCCTGCTTGCGGAAAGAATACGCTTCAATAATTCATGGGTGTCTCAGTGCAGAGCAGCCTGGTCCAGATCGGCGCTGTACCCTGGGCAGACACAGGCTGAGCTCGAGGCAGGACCCTCCTCAGGGTCTCCGCAGACATGCTTCAGCCGTTTGACTTTGGCAATCGCGCTTTGAAGTTGATGGACGTTAATGCTGTGCAGCATTTGCAGTTAGGCACAGAAAGATGTGACTCTGGACACCATTTAAACTCTGACCTATTGAGTGAGTCACATACACTGGGGTGTCACGTCAATGTAAATTACGCAAATTGCAATTCTGCTTGCAGTTTTTTCTGAATCGTCTGACTAAAAATAGTTTAAAAATGTATTTTTTCTGCCACATATTATAAAACAGACTGTAATTTTTTGCAGAAAATGTAGATTTGTGTATGCAGATGTAAATGGCAGTGCCTGTAGTTATACGGCAAATAATATATCAAACTTAAGTCTTAATCAGTTATTAGAAGAGTGATGAAGTTCCAGTACCTTATACAGTGAAGTTCCAGTACCTTATACAGTGAAGTTCCAGTACCTTATACAGTTATACGGTTTTGCAGCCCATCATCAATCACCAAAGCAGGAGGAACAGGGCAGGGGAGGCCAAGGATTAAACACCAGTCTGTTTTATGAAAGTAAATATCTTTGAGCTTATCTATTTTGTCGGTCACTGAAAACTGTAAGTTAAATGTAAGCATAAAGGAATTCTGGTACATGCCTTCTTACTCACGGATCACTCTGACCATATACCAAAAAAAACCAGGAAACTCTAAAGAAGCAGAAAATGCACACCGTATACAGAATACATTTTTATCATACATGATCATTTTACTGCCTTGCAGCATTAAAACTGAAAATTTATGGCTTGCTATAGGGGGAAAAATCCACAAACTGAATCGAATTCACATATGGAGAATGTCAAAATTACAAATTACAAAATTTACATTTGCATTAAATAAAAACACAATATAGTAATGCAGCCCCCCAGTTCTCTGTCAGTCTGCCTGTCAGTGTCGTCGTCACTTTGTCACACTCCCAGTACAGCTTGGGAAGAACCTCCTGGAAGGTCAGAGCTGACTTCACCTGTTTTCTCTTCATTGATTGCCTCACAATCCATTTTGGCTTATACCCTGAATAAGTTACAAAATATGGTCAGAAAGGTTATGAGCCGACACAATCTGTGAGGTGGGTTTTAGCAAAAACTAAATGAGGCTTGATTTGCCTTTCTTTGACAAAGGGTTTTTTT
>JAODJU010000130.1:19815229-19834744 GCA_026776725.1 Gnathonemus echidnorhynchus | reverse complement strand
GGGGGGGGGGCGGGTGAGAGTGGGCGTGGCATATCACACGTGTGGGTGGGGCTTCACCAATGGATGATTACGTTGTCCTATGCGGACACTAAGATTGACACCTGAAGCCTTGCTTCACCTCTCTGCTTGGACTGTATGACCATATTCTACAGTACATCCAAACAGGTCATCAGACATATCTTCTTGTTTAGGTCAGAAGTAATGATGTGGGCAGGAGGAAAGCACTGCAGGCATTGGTGTACTGCCCCCTATTGGCCTGGCATATTCCCTCCTACTTTGTGCTAAAATGGTTAGGTATTCTCCCTGAGAGGTTTT
Organism: Gnathonemus echidnorhynchus; assembly: GCA_026776725.1. Classification (NCBI taxonomy): domain Eukaryota; kingdom Metazoa; phylum Chordata; class Actinopteri; order Osteoglossiformes; family Mormyridae; genus Gnathonemus; species Gnathonemus echidnorhynchus. Next base: position 19,834,429 of record JAODJU010000130.1, on the reverse strand, counting down.
TTGTTGTAATGAATCCTTTCATACTTAGTGGTTGATTCCTTACATAAGGATACTGTCCTCACCATCTTCCTCATTTCAGCAGCAAGTGTTGCAATGCTTAAGTTATGTTCTAAAATTAATCCTTGCCCTCAGTAACACCTGCCTGGTTCTCCTGTAAATAAACTGCATTCTTAGCAGCCATGACACCAAAAATAGTAGTCTACTGTTTAGCAAAGAAGATTTGGTCTTAACCACCATGGCGGAGTGGCCAAATCTGGGAGGTGCTAGCTGTCTGTGACGAGGAAACCCAAAGGACACAAACTGGGTCACGTTCCATTGGGTGGTTCAGAATGCTCTGTTCCCTGCTCCCTGCTGTTTCTCTATGGCGACACCTGCTGTTGGCCTCCGGGATTGCGCCACACAAAGTGAGGATGAGCATGTGACTGTCTGCAGCTCTTTGGGGGAGGCACATGCTAAACTTCACCCCTCGCCAGCTGGCGAGAAAAGGGGTCTGTGGGGGGGAAGGGGGTGTAGGCTGTCTGAAAAATGTCATAAATAGTCTTTGTAAACTGGGATAAATCACACGGTACTGTATTAAAATAAATCATACATATCATAAGTTTAAAATGATTAATGTAAAATTCGGTATGTACAGGAACAGGTTTAGGATCCGGTCTGTTCTTCTTTTCTTTCATTGTCTCACAGTGTTTTTGTTTCTCCCTGTTTTGCAAGACTGGGAGCTTAAAATTTTGCAGGCAAAATAATATCTGTGTGATACTTATGTTCCCTGCAAATGAACGTGTGGAAGAAAGAGGCTGTTTCCTTGCCGGGAGTCTGTGATGTGGCGTGAGGTTTCACAGCGGCGTTAACCGGCTGTCCGACCTGCTGTCTGCAGGTGTGCGGCTTTGTGGGCCTTTACTACAACGTCATCATTGGCTGGAGCATCTTCTACTTCTTCCAGTCCTTCCAGTACCCCCTGCCCTGGAGCGAATGCCCCATCAGGAGGAACGGGACGCAAGCCAGTAAGCGGACCGTCAAAAACCGCTGAGACGTGGGCCTCGAGGAATGGGTCTTTAAATTGTATTTCTACAGTTAGATTTTATTTTTACACACATAGCGGGACTGACAGTAAATCTATCCACATTTTATATTCCCCAGGGACCTTATGCAGACCACTGATAGTATTGACATTATGAACATAAGCCCTTTGTCTTGCTGGCATGATATACAGTATATCCACGAAATCTATGGATAGATCTATTGTATTTTTAATCCTTTACATATACTGTTTGTAGTATCTACAGAAACTTATATATGAATGTTTTATTGGAAAATGTCCTAGCATGGATTTGTTTATGAAAGGCACTGTAAGAAGTACACTCCTGACCTTGTGGAGTGACAGAAGATGACAGAAGATCTTAACACTTGTGGTGCCCTGGAGTTCCAGTAGGGGGCAGTCTTACATATTGACGTTCCATTTTCCTGCTTCTGCCACAGTTGTGGAGCCCGAGTGTGAGAAGAGCTCCGCCACGACCTATTTCTGGTACCGGCAGACGCTGAACATCACCAGCACCATCGCCGACAGCGGCGGCCTCAACTGGAGGATGACCCTGTCCCTGCTGGCAGCCTGGTTTATCGTCTGCCTGGCTGTCATCAAGGGCATCCAGTCCTCGGGGAAGGTGGGCAGTCATGGGTGCTATGGTGGGCATAGAGGTCCATCCATCTTCCAAAAATAGCCAGTACAGGGTCTTGGTGAGCTTATCCACAGAAACATAGGGTTCAAGGCAGGGGACACAGTGGGATGCCAGTCCATCAGAGAACACACACACACACACACACACACACACACACACAGCTATGTAATTATATCTTTGTGGGGACTCTCCATTCATTTCTATGGGGAAAAGTCTAATCCCAACATCACAACCTTAACCCCTACCCAGCCCTAACCTTAACCATAAGTAACCAAACAAAATACAAGACTTTTAAAATTTTGATAAAGTAAATAAAATCAATTTCAAATAAATATCTTAAAGTAAATGAATACATATGTTAATCCAACTGGAGTCACATGCCAAGGCTAAGAAATGGGTCCTAAGCAGTGATTTACAGACGTATCTGCAGATTGTGCAGCTCCAGTACAGGGAGACAGGTTCTTCCACAGGTATGTTAGTATATCTTTGGAATTTGCCAGCAAACCGAAATGTTCAGAGGAAATCCATGCAATTTGGGGGGAAAATGGAAATGCCACACACAGGAAGTCAAAGGCAAGAATCAAACCTATGACCTTAGGCGTGTGAGAGAACACTGTTACCCACAGAGCCACTTACCCCTCCAAGAGAAACCTGCAGGCTGCTCATACTGAGGGGCAGAGTTATCTGTTTCGAGGTAAACAGGCAGCTAAAGAGCTGGCTCTCAAAGACAATTGTTCAGTGAAGCACACTGGATCAGTTACAGTATACTCACTGCGTATGGTTACTTCAAAGTGACCTTCTGCTGCTGTGTAGCTATGGCAACCAAGCACCGGATTGGTCCAGAGTGCAGTGTGCATTTCCGCAGTGTACTAGCGTAAATATAATGAGGCTTCGCACCAGATCTGTCCTACTACAAATTTATTCTTAATGCTTTTTAAAAAGCTGCGCAGCTCTCCCCTGCAATCAAGATCACTGAATGAAATTAAGGTACACCATGAAATTCCAGACAATACAGAAAAGCAAACCCAGATGGTCCAGGCACGGGTGTGGCTTGTGGCCCTGCTGTAGCAGACAGTGGCCACACTGTCCCTACGGGCAGCATGCCGTCATTTGATGCCGTCGGTGCCGTTTACTTATTAAATAATACAACAAACAAATAGAAGAGTGTGATAAAGGGGGCAGCAAGTGGCTCAGTGAGCTAAGCCTCTGTGTTGGTGATCAAAAGGTTGTCAGTTTGACCGAATACTCACAGGTCTCTGGGCCCTTGAATGAGGCCCCTATCTCTATAGGCACCATTGCAAGGGACTGCCCTTTGCTGCCAAGCTTGCTCTCACCCACATACAACTCTGGGGGGGAAAAAAAATTAAGAGACCACTCTATATTTTTAAAAAATCTGCATTTTAAAATCCTGATTCTGTTTTTGTTAAACTCGACGTAGCGATCTTAATAATGTCATATTATGTGTTGATCTGATGCAGCTCAAAATGAATTGTCTATTTTATAAATTATTATTACTGGTAACGATAATTGCTTAATGTCGCTGTCCCTCATGTCTCTGATGAGTATCCATGGTAACAGCGCAGCCTGCGGGTTTGCCTCCTGCCAGGTGATGTACTTCAGCTCCCTCTTCCCCTACGTGGTGCTCTTCTGTTTCCTGGTCCGTGGGCTCATGCTCAGGGGCTCTGTTGATGGCATTGCTCACATGTTCACACCCAAGGTGAGTGCAAACCTGTTACACCATGTTTTATACCCCTGGTGTGAAATCATTCAGATCATATGTTTACCTAAAGGTGGGAACAACAGGTCAGACTGTCTTTATCCCTGGTTAGACATTTAGAAAACATGGCATTACACGGCAAATTACATCACACAGTTATTTCATAATGTGAGAACAGCCAATCAGATTGTTAATTTGTAATTCAATATTTTCTTTTTATTTCTCCTCAGTATCAGTGCTCTGTGCACATTGTTTACCGAATCTTAATAACAGGCTTAATACACTGTTATTATGCATGTCACACATAAACAGTATATTGTGGTTACAGCGCATAATGTCTGACAGACTCTTATGGTGGCTTTGGCTCTAAATCTGGGTAATGTCCCCCTCTAGTGTTTGCTGGTGGTTTTGTACTTCAAAATGTACAGCACTTCAAATTTACTTGTGGCTCTGTGTTATCTGCACCCGAAGGGCATTGTATTAAATGAAATTCTGTTTAAGAGTTTCAGCATTCCTTATGCACTTCAGATTGGGGAAGTATTGTGCTACATTAAAAAAGAAACATTTCATGTTCATTTATTAAAATGTGTGCAAATGCCAGCTGGATTTAGATCAAACAGAAATACCTGTTCAGTAGTGATGGACAAGATGAACCATTTGCTGTATTTTTTGACCCCACTAGATGGCGCTCTTGGTTTGCTTTGGGGCATGCTTTGTGCCCTTTTTTCAAACAGAGAGCACCATCTAGTGGTGTTGGAAAATACAGCAAATGGTCCTTGAAGCGTAATTTCGTCCATCACTACTGAACAGGGAGGAATTCTGCTGTCAGCTCTATGGAATATGATGAGTGACCCACCGCCTCATCTTTTCCCGCCAGCTGGAGAAGATGCTGGAACCACAGGTGTGGCGTGAGGCTGCCACGCAGGTCTTCTTCGCTCTGGGTCTGGGCTTTGGAGGTGTTATCGCATTCTCCAGCTACAACAAGCAGGACAACAACTGCCACTTCGACGCAGCGCTGGTCTCCATCATCAACTTTGTCACCTCAGTGCTGGCCACACTGGTGGTGTTCGCCGTGTTGGGCTTTAAGGCCAACTTAATGAATGAGAAATGCGTCGTCGAGTGAGTCCCTATCATCGGCATGCCCGTAGCAGCCACCATTGCTTAACGTTTAATGATAGAATACCCTTCTCAGTGTACTTACAGTAGTAGTAGCAGTAGAAGTGTAACTACACTACTATACAGTAAGTAGTAGCAGTAAGTGTAGCTACACTACTACAGAGGTGGGTAGTTCAGGTCCAGAGAGTAAAAGTCCAGACCAAGATTATGTTTCAACCAACCAATTGAACATTCTGTGACTCGATACTCAACTGGTTGGTTGAAACAAAACATATTTGTGCAATATTTTTGAATGTTGCACTTAGACAAAGCATCTGCTGAATAAATGAATGTGAACGTAGTAGCTCACCTGTGGGGAAAACAAGGATAAATTACGATCAGATTCAAAAGCAGCCTCTGCATGCAGCAGCGTTAAGAACTCAGGAGCTGTTGGCATCTTTTTACAACTTGAAAGGGGAGTATAAAATAAACAGAGGGCAGTGGAGCAGAGGAGAGAAGACAGCAGGAGGCTAAGAGTATTAACCTGGAGTATTGCAGAAATGTCGACTCTTAAGCTTTGTAAATGGATAAAATTACTTGCTTTGGATAAATGCGTCAGAATACCCAGAGGAAACCCATGTAAACGCAGGGATAACATGAGGACCCTACAGACCAAAGTCACAGCCTGGTAGCTGTGAGGTCACAGTCTGTCCACTGAGTAGCACATTTTATGCTACACTTATTTAATAACTCCTAGCTTTCTGAATAATTACTAAGATTAGCCAAACTGTATGCGAGCAGCTATATAATATTATACACAGTCTCTTTCAGAAACACAGAAAAATCAATACATATAAAGGGCCTTTGGCTATCCATCTGAATTTTGCCATTGGGTCAGTGGGTTATTCCTTACACACTTATCCAGTAGAGGGCGCTGGGGAGGCTCTGGATTTGGGACACATCTAATCCAGTCCATTGCAAGGAATGCACCAAAACACTTACTCAACTTACAGATACCAACTGCCCATATTGTTTTGTTTCACCTCAGTTACTCCAACATGGATGGAAACCAGCTGTGCAGCAATATGTTCTCTGCTTTTACCATTAATGCTCCAACCTAAATTCTTGACCCCTGCAGGAACGCCGAGAAGATCCTGGGCTACCTTAACTCCCACGTGCTGAGCTACGACCTCATCCCTCCGCACGTCAACTTCTCCCACCTGACCAGCTCGGACTACGCCGAGATGTACGGCGTCATCAAGACGGTGAGGGAGGGCAGCTTCGCCCAGCTGGGCCTGGACCCCTGTCTGCTAGAGGACGAGCTGAACAAGGTGAGCATGTTCATCAGTGTCACTGGAGAATTCTCATCTTTTTCCTTTTCTGTCTATTCGCATTGAAAATGAACGGCCTGTGATTGTCTGAGGTTCTTTTGAAGACCCGTAAAATGGGGCGTCGGTCATTGTTTAACAGCCTTTTTCTATTGCTTCATTGGCATTGTCGCACAGTTTAAAGGAATGTTTAAATGCGCTTTCTGGAGGAAAACAATGAGTATTATAATCTGTCACTTGCGCTGTCAAAGAGTGCGGCAGGAACGGACGCGTTTCACAGCCTGTTGGGTTCTGACCCTTGAATAAACATCGTGTCGCTGTCTCATAGAGCCATAAATATGTCGCTATGCAATTACTGCGGAATGCCTGAGTAAAATATGACATACAGTTTTCCATTTCTCACTCCTATCTCCCGGTCCCTTCTGTCCCCTTTCCCTCCCCGTACATACAGCTCGCCATCTCCGTTCTCTGTCCTGTCTGTCTCTGCTCTCTCTCTCTCCGTGCTGCCAATTAGCCCGTCATCTCCATGGTTGCCCATCTGTAACAGCTGGATGTCACATAGCATAGCAGTGCTGAGAATGGTGGATGATTTCCGTCTGCTCCGTTCCCCCTTTCAGGCAGTCCAAGGCACAGGCCTGGCCTTCATCGCCTTCACTGAGGCCATGACGCACTTCCCGGCCTCACCTTTCTGGTCCGTCATGTTCTTCTTCATGCTTATTAACCTCGGCCTGGGCAGCATGATTGGCACCATGGAGGGTATCACCACTCCTGTACTCGATACCTTCAAGGTGCGGAAGGAAGTGTTCACAGGTAAGGGATCGCAGGCACCCTGCTTCCCGTCCCCTTTGTGATGCTGATAAATCCTTTACTTTTAACTCTCCACTTTGGAGTCAAGCAAAATAGTCTGTTATAGATCATTCTAGAGCAATTGATTCTCTCTCTCTCTCTTGCTCTCTCTGTTTCCTGCTTTCTCCCTTGCTCTATCTTGCTCTCTCTCTGTCTTGCTCTCTCTTGCTCTGTCTTTGTCTTACTCTCTCGCTCTCACTCTCCTGCATTCTCTCTCTTGCTCTCACTCGTTCTCTCTGTGTTGCTCTCACTCTCTCACTCTCTTTCTCCTCTCTCCCTCTCTCAGTGTGCTGTTGCATTGTTGCCTTCCTGTTCGGCCTCCTGTTCGTCCAAAGATCAGGGAACTACTTTGTCACAATGTTCGATGACTACTCCGCTGGCTTGCCCCTCACCATTGTTGTCATCCTAGAGAACGTCTCAGTCGCATGGATCTATGGCACCAAGAGGTACGGGATGGCCATAACCTCCTTTAGTGTAGTCATTCTGAGGAAGATGTCATGTCTCAAAACCCATAATCCTAACCTTTCATTAACGGCAGTCATCCTGGGGACCATCACTGATTAGGAACGGCGTCTCAGTCTGGAACAGTTGAACCACAACAATCTTCAATCTCCGTTTACCTTGTTCAGATCCAGATACAGGGAATTACATGTGCAGTAATGCAAACACCTTGTGTCAGAGCCCACTGCACAGATGGTTGGAACATTTTATATTTCAGTCGTCGTGAGGAAAAAAACTGGAGCTTTAAAACATCACCCAGTGGGCGTTTGATACCACCAGACTTGGAAATCACACATATCTGTCTTTAACAAACGGCTGCTCAATTAGAGTCAGTTACCACCAAACTAATGCATTATATATACTAATAAATTAACACTTATCTAAAAAATGCATTGTTTCAGTTCTCAGAAACTACTTTACAAAACAAACTTAAAACATGGTAATGAGACACACTATGTGAGACACGTAAAAGCTGCTTTTACACAGCTGTCAGTGAACAGTTTAATGTTTTAAATGGACTTACTTGGGTTGTTGCCATGGAGGATGATATGTCAGTGTTAACAAGATATGAACTAATTGTGCTTTATAGTCACAATTAACTAAGATGCTAGATAGCTAACTATCTGGCTATCAACATTAAGTTGTTAAATTTTGTGATTTAAGATAAAAGAAGTAAGTGGATAAATAAATAAGCATAAAGCAATAAAGGCTGGGGTAATAATCTGCATTAGCTCACTTCCTGAACTTGTCTGCAAAGGCTTGATAATATAGGGTGACCAGATAATCCATGTCAGGGAGACACTTTGAGCTACTTCGGGTTTTACAAACTACTTTCAAATTAAAAGGCTCATGCGCTCGGCTAAATAGTTCAGCTCTTCTTGTGCTTTGACTGGTTTGTGTCCTTGATTGAAAGACTCATCCAGCTGTTTCACATTAGCATTAGTGACACATGCATGATTATAGGAGACTGACCAATCAGCACACAGCAAGAACTCGGTGCTCAAGCGTAATCCAGGTCCGTTTAATTGAAATGGTAATTTACAATTCCTGTCCTAGCTCTGAGTGTCCTGCCTGACATGGATTATCTGGTCACCCTAGATAATAGGCAGTAGGGCACTGAGTTTCTCGGAGAGTTTACAGCCTCCATTCTCCTGTTTATCAAGTTCGCGTTCCTCAGATTTCTTCTCATGCAGCTTATATATCAGCTCTTGATCTGCTTGATTATGCATTAGCTTACGATTTCTTTAACTTTGGCACAGCCAGGATATGAGTCATTTCCTTCGTGTTTGGCTTCTACGTGACTTACATGTGTGTGTATGTGTACGTGTGTGAGTTGTCTTTGGCCAACTTTCATATCTGGGCCTGCTTTTGAACAAATTAAACATACATTTCACGGACTGCAGTGTTCGAATTCGTTTGCAGCCCTGTCTCATTTTAGGTGACAAAAATGCTTGATTAAAGGAAGGTTGTGTTTTTTATTTTGTATTATTAGTCCTCTGCCTTTGATGCACACCCTCTGGGCTCTTGTGACCTGTTCCTGTTGCTCTCTGGCTGTCAGGTTCATGCAGGACTTGGAGGACATGCTCGGCTTCCGACCTTATGCCTTCTACTTCTACATGTGGAAATACGTCTCCCCGTTCTGTCTGATTATCCTCATCTCTGCCACCATCATCGAGATGGCTGTCGTCCCACCAGGGTACAACGCCTGGGTGCAGGACCTGGTCAGTGACTGCATCTTTTTCCCCCACTACTCAAAATATTAAGTATAGGACTAGTCCTGCATGCATTGCACTTGAAATCCAGGTGGAGTGACAAGCTACCTTGATCACTAAGTAATAAAACCAAGGCAACCATGACGTCTCCAAGTTTTGGAGTTTTACTACATTAGAATTTCAGCTCATCTTGCCAGTTCCTTGATATAAACGTTAAAAGTTAAAAACATTTAAAGTAAATAAATTTTTCTTGTGTTTAATGTCCTGAGGTCTTTAGGGCTCTACTCCAGCCAATGAGGTCTCTCTTTATTCCCCCAGCAATAACGTTCTATCCAACAGTTCACTTTGTGCATGAACCTCACTCTTTTACGTCAATTGGGATGTTTCTCGGTACCAATAAGGCAAAGATCATACTTGTGGTCTTGGCAGCTTGCCTCCCAAGAACAATCGTGGGGCGCAATGACTCATGGGATTGGTCTCGCTTGGCAAGGATGCAGCCAATGCATCCTTGATATTTGGGGTGGAGCGAGACCAACATCTGGGGATTTTTACCATCCTCTGTACTTCTGGTCTTGGTGTTGAAACTGGTCTTCAGCAGGGGACGGTGACGTAAAACGGGAACGCAAGTACGGTCAAGTACCCATATTGAGAGACACCCCTTGTTATGCCTTGCAGGCAGCAGAGCGCTTCCAGAGCTACCCACCCTGGGCGATGACTATGTGCTTCGCCCTCATCGGGGTGGCCATGTTGCCGCTGCCCATCGTCTTCATCGCCCGGCAGTTCAACCTGATGTCCGACGGCTCCAACAAGCTGTCCGTCTCCTACAAGAAGGGGATGATGAAGGACATGTCCAACTTGGAGGACCAGGACGAGACGCGCTTCATCCTCAGCAAGAACCCCAGCGAGACGCCTTCCCCCATGCCCACTCACCGCTCCTATCTGGGCCCCTGCAGTACCTCCCCCATGGAGATGACCAGCAGCGCCCCCACCAGCCGCTATGGGACCGGATACCAGATGGCTGTCACACCCGAGTCTGAACTATGATCCTCAGCCAGCTTCCCTTCCTCCAGCGCTCATCACGCCCCTCAGAGAGGCCAGCCAGGGTTGGCACAGTGTTCTCCCACCTCAACCCCCCCACACTCCAGGCAGGACGTCCCACAACCCTGGCCCATAGTTTCGTCCCCTCCTTCCAGGTGAAGAGAAGGGAGACCAAGGACTCAAAATCTGTTTATCAACCCATTCCATCTGCTGAGCTTACAAATAGGTCATATGACTTGAGTGAATTAGGAGGTACCTACCCCACATGCTGCTGTGATGATGTCTGTTGGGGGGGGGGTGAAGACTCCCCACCATCCCTCAGGGCTCCGTAGAGTCTGCGCTGGTTGAGGTGCCTGAAACACTGCAACACCCCAAACTTGAGCCCCCAGTACAGGGCTATGGGTGGGGTGGGGGGTCTAAAAGGAAAGATGAGTTCTCAGACCCGGTTTCTTTCCCCAAAGAAAGGGTGTATAAATATCCTAGGTAGTTAACTAAGGCTTGTAAAGTAGCAAATTCAAAAGCTCTGCTTTTTTCTGTTCTGTATATTCAGGTAAGTTGCGTTGCGTTGCCTTATTCGGCTCATGGGAGTTTTACTTACATAAAAATGTTCTGAGGACAGAAGGAAAAATTATTAGTTCCGAGAGATAACCAATCAGATTGTAGAGGAGGTGGGTCCAAGCAACTAGAGGATATAGGACCAAGACATCTGATTAGTCCCACCTCCTCTAGTTGCTTGGAACCACCACCTCTACAATCTGATTGGTTATCTCTCTGAACCAATTATTTTTCCTTCTGCCCTCAGAACACTTTTGCCTAAGTCAAACTCCCATGAGTCCTTATACGCTCTGAGCCTCTCGGAGTCCATCGGCTTTGTTCTCATTGCCACAGGCCCAGAAAGGGATAAAAAAAGAACACAAAATCCTCGGCCTCTATAAAGGAAGGGGGGTGGCTGCCTGTGGTTGCATGTGCGTCGTGGGGTCGTGTCCATATTCACAGTGTGAAGCGCTAGAGAAGCTCCTGTACCGACCTGGATCTCTGTCCATAAATCGAATTACCAGCAAGCCGCACGCCGTCTGGCTACGGGAGACGCCTCTCTCTGGTCACACGAGTGGCCCATGATTTAGCATGTTTCGTGATTTATTGCTGTTAGAAAAGCTTTTGTGGCTCTGAGTAGCACGGTACACAAACACCGTAACGATAAAGTAATAAGTATGTGAATGTCGGTAGAATACAGGTAACAACCTTAAGCACACATAGGTAGAAAACACGGTGAATGAACATAATCTGAGCCTTTAAAACACTGGTAACGTTTTATGAAAACTATGGAGATGCAGACCATTTGGTTATTATTATGTCTCGACAAAAATGGATCGTTTCAGAGTCTTATGCTGGCTTGTGCTCTGTGCCCACCTCCCTGGCTGACACCCTGCAAGACCATTGTGAAATTAAGCATCGTTTACTGTGGGCCAGGGGAAAAAATCAAACAGGTGCATTATGGGATTAAAATATTTTTTGGCCTTTCTTTGCTTTGCTCTTCTTCAGTATTAGAAAGGCTCTATAAAAGTAAATAATAATTATTATTATTATCATTAATTATCATCAATAATAATAATAATAATAATGATGATGATGATAAAATAATAATAATAATAATATCCATTATTATTATTATCATTATTATAATTTTTTTAAATTTTTATTATTATTATCCCAATATGCCAGAAGCCCACACAGAGATGAAGCATTACCAGAACTCATCAAACCGCCGCCAGCTTTTGGTTTCATGGCTTGTCATCACAGATCAGCACATGATCCGCGTGTCTGGCTGCTCCGAAGCCCGAACGGCTTCCGCTGGGATGCTCTCCCTCAGCCGTGCTCCGCGTGTCACCAGGACTCGGTGTCGCTCTAGTTTTGGCGACATGCTTTTCACGTGTCATTTCCTGTGTTCGAAAGGATCCTGCTGTTTCCAAATTCATTCCGTATTTGTGAGATTTGAGGCGCACCGACAAATCTCAGTAATATGATTGCCTTTTAGCCCCTGTGTTAACATAAGGTGTGTGCAGCTAATATAGCCACATTTGTGAAATATTGAAAGAGGCTGGAATGGCGTGTGTGACTGTGCCCTGCGATGGGTTGGCGCCCCATCCAGGGTTGTTCCCTGTCTTGCACCAGCAGCCTCTGGGACAGGCTCTGGACCCCCTGCTACCCTATATAGGACAAGCGGTTACAGAAGATGGATGGATGGAATAGGCTGTATAGATTATTTAATGATGTGTGATAGTTCATACACCTGGAGTCTGGGACGTACTGGAGTCACAGCCGGGTGTCTCCTTAAAGAGTGTCCCTTGTAGCCCCATGCTGACCTAGGACTCGCATCCCATAAAGCAGTGTTATGTCGCTGCGCAGGCTAACCCGTTAGCCACCACCACTTAGCACACTGCTGCAGGGGGCCTAGGTGCTGGGCAGACAATCGGCAGAATCGGATTACGAGCCCAGTGTTCCTCGTATCATATGAAATCCTGATCTGCAGGTGACAGTAACCTGGAACAAGACATTCCCAGTGTTAATCTTTGGTGTGTCATGTTCCTGTTTGCTTCTGTCAGTGGTGAGCTTCTGCTGTGTCCCTGGCTCTGCTTGTTAGGGATGTTCCAGTACTGCTAGCGTTAGCTTCTCAAATTAGCGCTGTTTGTATACGTTGACCAACACTGCAGTGCCGGTCTCTGCTCCAGCCATTTCAGTTGCCACACCAAGAGCCCACAACATGTTGTGTTTGCCGAAAGGTACAAGAAAAACTGGATACAACACAGGCACCTTTACAGTGGCGAAGAAGCACACAGCGGAAGCGCATACTATCTCTGTCCCTAAAAATAACTGCACAATCGGGATAATGTGGATATTAAGATTTGACCTCTCCATACTTATTACAGCTTTTCCAGTTTAATATACGACCATCAAAGCACAAAGGAATATTTTGGTACAGTGCACCTTGATGAGGGTGTCACTTACTAATTAAATATAGCACTGCCAGTGCAGTTTTAATAAGCAACAATATGTGTGCGCTCTACAAAAATGTACTGCATTCCAGTGAAACAGATGAGGATATTTAATTTCCTTTAAGTTTGAGGACACCATGCTATTGGTTATCACTCATTCTTGCCTAGTCAGGATTAGAAGCATATAGTTGAATATTAACAGTTTTATTTATTAACTCATCCATTATGGATTGTGGACCAAATCCTAGGAAACACAGGGCATAAGTCAATACACCATGAGTAAGACACCAGTCCCTCTCAGGATGCTCAGACACATTTTTCCTTGCACAGTAAAGAGCGATTGAGAGTTACTGAAAGCCTCACGAAACGCAGGAGGAAACTGGAGGACATGCAGGAGCCCTGATGGGACCCTCCGAGACGTAAATATGCTTGAATTAGGTGAAGCACCATATTTAAGTCCTCCTAGAAAAGTAATTGTTGTGTGAAGTCCTTTTGTCTCCCAGTGTAACGCTTCACTATGAGGACTTAACAGGCTCGTCTCTATGTCTGGTGTTACCCAGTCGATGTCCATTTGTGGCTTTCAGTTGATTGGTGGTAAAACCCTAAATATGTAATCATTTGAAACACGACTACCATTCCCTGCGATTGCAAAACCGGGTTGAATTTCATTACCTCTGTCCTTGTGGTTTATAAAATACCGCCACACAAATATAAAATAATTATCCATTTACTTTTATTGTCTTTAATGATCATTTTATGTGACACTAGAAGCCATGCTATTATCTCTAAAATCAACTGCTATATTTATATTATTGTAAAATTAATGTGTATATGTCAGTGTACATTCTGATAAATTAACAAAGCTTAATCTGTTCAAGTGAGACAGTAAATATTTTCATCTCGTGTGTTGTATATACATCAATGTATATTTGAAAATACGTTTAATTTTTGTAGTCAGAGTGTCCCAAATCTCCTGCTGGAGAAGGAAGCGGAGGGTTAAAGGAAAACTGGAGGGCGTCGTGTTCATGGAACACTTCTCCAAGTCTGGCCATGTGACGTGAAACGTTTTCCTGTTTGAACCGTTTCAATCTTGTGATGGTGTGCGTAACCTTATCTGCACTGTGAATCCCGGTTCAGTGTATCAGTGTATAGTTAAAAAAAAAACCTGCAGAAATTTTTTTCCTGTATGTACCACTCTAGTTAACTCAGTATGCGGCTTCAGCGCCCCCTTAGGGTCATTTGATGTAGGTGCTTGAGTTTCACGCTTGTGTAGTGCTAAAAAGCCTTCATTCTATCGGAGGCTGTACCTTTTACATTTTAGCAAATCTGTGCTGCCTTCACCACATCCCTGCCAGGCACTTTCAGTATTTTAGGCTTCAGGAATCTCCTTGACTCAACTCCAGCCAATACAGATGGGATGTAAACATTGGTCGTTTTCATTACAGGTATATTGTTACTATGTGTGCAATAATTATAGGACATTAAACAAAAGATTAAAAGATATTTTCTTTAAAGAACTTTATTTGCAAAATAAATATATATGTATTTATATGTTTTACGTATGTCTTAACACTGCAGTCTGTAAGCACAGTTACCATGAGTGATATTGTTGGATGTGGATGTAAATGCTTTATTTTTAATTAAAAAAAAAACCTTTAGCTCAGTTTTAGCTCATAGTGCTTATCTGGCTCTTTCATTGAACTTTTTGTCTTCTAAAAGCCAGACAATACTACCGTCTCAGTCTCTGTAGAAGCAATATCTCTTGTTTAATCAATGGGAGCTGGATGGAAGATGCACCCCTTGGAAATGACAAGGATGCAGACGGCTGTATATAGAGGGGAGAGTGGCCCCTCCTTGTGGTAAAAGCGCTGTAATGACTTGTGTTGTGTGTATGTCTGTATTTTTTTTTTTTCCTCTGCTGATTAATAGCATTTAGCCTCACTCGGCACATGTCTCTAACAGTTTTGTAAATGTTGAAAGCACATTTGAAGACTACACACCTGTCATCACGATGAGTTAGCCTAGTTTTGATGAATGTACAGTATTGAAACTTTGTGTGGAACAACCTGAATAAAGAATCGTGGATATCAACAGAAGTGTCAATAAAACGGAAATTTGTTGTTCTTACTCTGTCCACCTTCCCTTGTGGTATTGCAGTGTGTTGCACTCAATGGAAGATCACACTTGGAAGTTTAATAGGGCCCAGCGATAATTTGTGGTCAGGGAAGGCATCACAGGTAGCCATAGAAACCAAAAAATGGGGTTAAAAGGCAGACAAAACCAGCGGGCAAAAACAGGGTCAAACCACAGGTATAAGGCCAGAACCCATAATGAAAAAAACAATGTATCACATTAAAAGACATGCAGCCACTCTTTACAACAGGGGTGGGCAGTCATACCCAGAAAGGGCCATTGTGCACGAAGGTTTTTGCTGTGTACACAAATTAGAGGACTGATTTGCTGAAGAGTCCTCACACCTGGGTTTGAGCAGCTGACCTACAGGTTATCCCAAAAACCTGCATACACACCGGTCCTTTGCAGATAAAACTGCCCACCCCTGCTTTAGAGGGACCCTGCTGCTTCAATTTTTATGCAATTTGTCTCAAAATGAAATCTGATGTAGATCCTTATCCATGTTTTTATAAGCTCTAACTCATGGGAAGAACCAATATAAGTCTTGACCAAATATAAGTCTTGATCATGGCATTTGGTCACCCTTTCCTACATAATATAAAAATAAAATAATAAAATCAGGTCAAAAGTACATATTTACAGACGAGGAAAGACTGAACCTCACTAAAGAAGAAGGGCGGAACAGCATTGGTCAGCAGCCCTTTGTGAAAGTCTCTGGTCACTGCGGAGGCAAAATCATGATCTGTTTTAACGTGCATTTGTGGAGTCCTCAACAATTGAAGTTGGGGGTGGTGGTGTAATGGTGTGGGGGATATTTTTCTGGCGAACCTTGGGTCCCTTAGTACCAACTGAGCATCATTTAATTGCCACAGCCCACCTGAGTATAGTTGCTGAACATCTCCATCCCTTCATGACCACAGTCAGCCCAGCTTCTAATGGCTACTTCCAGCAGGATAACACACCATGTCACAAAACTCATATCATGTCAGACTGGTTTCTTGAACATGAAAATGAGATCACTGTAGTCAAATGGTCTCCACCATCACCAGGTCTCAATCTAATACAGCACTTATGGGATGTGGTGGAACGGGAGATTCACATTATGAAGGTGCAGCCAACAGATCTGCAGGAACTGTGTGATGCCATCATGTTAACATGGACCGAAGTCTCTGATGAATGTTTCAAGCACCTTGTTGGATTTAAGCCACAAAGAATTAAGGCAGTTCTGAAGACAAAAGGGAGTCCAACCCAGTACTTACAAGTTGTACCTAATAAAGTGGCCAGTGACTGTATGTCCTGAGTGCATGGATTATGAGGTCTTTGGACGCTTCCATTGCCCACAGCACATTTGAGACTCATAAGGGTTGGTCTTTGAGATTAAATGTATCATACATATTACATCAGGCATATGAGGCCCAAAGAGCTTCTTTCCCTGCTCCACAATTTCCACATTATTAAGTTATACTGCCTCTTTAACTGATTTAGTCTGAGGACGACACGTCTGGGGAATCTCTTTATTTTAGCAATGCTCGACACAGCTAGGAATCCTATAACCATCCCAAGATAATCTTATGCTGGGATATTAACCCTCTTTGAAATAAGTGCTGATAGGTTCTTCCTCTGAGACTTCATATGCATTACAGTCTTAAGCACTGGTTCTTGTTCTTAAATTTCAGGCACAGCCAAGTGCCTCTCTGTGTTCAATTCTTTCAGTGCCCAGAAGAGAGTGCTGTGGTCACAGGAAACAAAAAAAAACACCTTTTTGTTGTTTCTCTATTTCTGCTATTTACAGCTTTTGATGGCTGTATTCATGCGTGTGGGTTTGTTTTTGGCCATGCCTGTACTAACCAACACATGTATTACGGAGTGTTTGGCTATTGATTAGGTATTTACTGAAATGTACATATATGTCTTTTCACCATTTTCAGAATTAACCTGTCTTGCATTACTGTGCTACCAGGCATCCAACAAGAAAACGTACAACAGACAATATTAAATATGCTACAGCTGTCATGTGATATAATTCCTGTTTGTGCCACTTGCTGTTTTCTGGAACCCAATTCGGAACCTCACTGATCATACTGCCTTCCCATCTGTCTTGTTTATGAGCTGAAGGTAATTGTGCTCTTCAAGTGAATCTGAGCTATTAACTTCCTGAACATGCATGTAAGTCACGCTTCATTTGGACATCGAGTCTGAGGGATGTGAACATTAGCAAGCTTGATGGCGTAGCTATAAATGCATCCTCTGAGATTCCACATCACTTTCATACTTAACATCAGAAACATGCATTCTGTGTACCTGGACCACCTTGACCTCACCTGTCTACTGCTACCTCCTCAAAAACCATCCCACTGCCATCTTCTCCACAGCATCAATCGTCATGTTTCCTCCTTTGATGTGATAACCCTCACATCCATTCATCTCAACAGCTCCCTTCTGGCCTTCATCCATCTCTACCACCTCACTCCTCTAGTCTGCACCAAAACCCAACATAGTTCCACCTCCACTTATCTCCATCTCCTCTTATTTGATGGAGGATGACAGTGGAGAACCCAGAGGAAAGCTGGACAAACGTGGCCAGTATGTAACCCACGTCAACCACAGAGCTACATGCAAAACATCCACCAGTAAAGTCCACTGTCACAATGTGAATCGTATCGTCCCTTCAAGAAGAAGTATTACGAGACTCTGTTTTAGTGAACACTTGGATACATACCACACACACATACTACATTTTCCATCTTCATGCTTCTACATGCATTTCTCTTTGCATAACTTCCATGGAATGGAATCTGGTCTTTCATGCTTTCCCTTCAGATTATTTTAAACACTTGGCTAATACTGTACCTCGCATAAATATTAATCCATCCCTGGAAATTTCCATAGTTTGTAATGTTAAAATCTTGATTAGATCCAGGTTTTATGTCATGGATCTACAATAAATAGGTACACAGTGGGTTACAATTTACATTAACTGCACCTGTAGAATGCATTTACAGAACATTCATAAGCCTTATAAGTATACCTTAAAATACTAACATACCCTAACAGCTGTAGTATACATTAATAAACATCATATGATTATTGTACATTGTTATATATAATCATATAATCTTTATTAATGCACATCAAAGCTGTTAAGCTATGCTAATAATAAACATTTTAGGGGGAAATTCTCTTTACACCCCCCCCCCAAATTATTTGCAAATTAAACTGAACAGCCATGATTGCACGTGTATTTGGTTCGGCTGTGGGGGCTTCAACACCTCCTCTTGTCTATTTTGTCAAAGAAAAACAAAGCATTTTATTTATTAATGGTTCAGAGGCGACTGATTTTTTTTTCCTCTCCAAAAAGACTAACATTGTTAGCAGACAATTTTTCTTATTTTCCATCCTGCTTCCTATGGGCTGCAGGGCAATCAATATACCTGGACCGACCACATCATTATTATGGTTACCAACCAACAGAAAAATGTGTTTTGATCGGGCTAATGATGAAAAGAACATAAAGGTCGTCAGTTTCATTGTACCTTTGCTGACCGGAAATGGCCGCTCCCTTCTGACCGCTCAACAGCGCTCCAAGACCATCACTACCAAAAACACGCATGGGTAGAGCAGCATGTGTCAGCGACTGGAAAAGTGTTCAGCTACAACTTCACAAATTTCCATTGCTTTTTATGATTTAAAAACATTGTTCATTGGTGGGTTGATACACAAGACACAAACTGAGCAGACAGACATTTTTTACTGAGGCTTTGGAGCGCAACAACATTGATGATAAAAACAGTTGATGAATTTTCTCAGACTGGTCGCATTTTTGGAGTTAAATCATGTATAATGAGATCACCACCTAACAATGTTGTTGTGTTAAGCTTATTTCACTTCAATTTTCCACGTCCAACTACAGTTTGAACATGGATTCTTGTATACATACTACGTTTGTCAGTGGATGCAGATTGCCGCAGTTGGTGGATGTGAACGTCAACGGTATTCCACCAGACCAACGGTGGGATGTATTGCAACTACTACTGTCAAACGATTAAAATTTTTAATCAGATTAATCCACAGCAACCCTGTGATTAATTTAATCACGATTAAATATTCATTTTTAATCTATATTAATCACATTTCATTTTGCATGAGCAAACAGACTCAAGAAAA
>JAODJU010000130.1:19804308-19815129 GCA_026776725.1 Gnathonemus echidnorhynchus | reverse complement strand
TCACTTACAATTAGCCCGAACTACCGTAAATCCGACAAATAATCCGACTAATCATGAAATCCAATTCTAGCCTGGTTGCCATTCTTAGCAATATCAGTTGAAACGTGTTACGCGCGGTGCTTTACGTATAAAACTCCATAGCAACTTAAACAGTATAAAACTACAACTTCCCTTTCTGTTGATAAAGGTCGCAACCATCGTGGATTCTGAACTCGGGATCTTCTGTGGTGCTCCGAGATATTTCTCGGATCTCCAAGAAACAGAAGCGCGCATGCCGTCACTTCCGGCTTCAAAACTCCAGAATCCAACTCGGAATGCGAGTTCCGAGGGCAAATGGAATGCATCAAAACCGCCCGAAATGCGTTGACAGAGAGATTTCAGGGATTTTGAATCATTCTGCACTACAGATGGATTAATTGCGTTAAAAATTTTAATCAGATTAATCATGATGATGGATTAATCTGCGTTAACCCGTTAATTTTGACAGCCCTAATTGCAACAAAGACAAATGCATTGTAATGAAATGGGCAAACTTTTATGAACAGTTTTGAAATTGTCACTGCACTTGGAGCATTACAGTAATACAATATACTGCAATATTTTGAAATTTTGGCGACAAAATAAAACCCACCCAGGCTCAGCAAAATTTATTTCAAAACACACAGAGTCTCATACGGTATTTAAACCCTCCGTTGTGGCCAACTAACTGATGAACTGATCAACTGATTAATCATATGATCAAGTATCAAAACAGCCAAACTCAAGTTAATTAAAAACAAACATTTAATAAGGTTTGTGGCCTTCATAGAAAATGCACAGATATGGAGACTTAAGTGATAATGTGACATCCAACTAGAACCTGAGCAGATTTTCATGGCAGACCTATGGATTTATGCACAATCTACAATGTGTTTGCACCCAGGTCCAATGAAGGGGAGGGGGGGAAGGTGGTCAAAGGGAGAAAAATAGAAAAGAAAAACAAACCTATTAGTTATTATACAGTCACCTTCCTAAAGTCAAGCTGCACCTTATATTACTGATGGTTTTTAAACATTTGAGGCATAACGATAGACGTATTTACACAAGATGTCACTAACTACTGTTTAACCATGTCATGAAAAGGTTGTACCCAAGATGCACTGCCTGAGGCAGTCAAGTTCGATGTACATGAGTAACACCCACTATTTGCCCATTTATTATTTACTGCAGTTTTATAACGTCACAAAATGTATGAAAGGCCAAATACAGCCACAATTACAGGAATCTGAAAAAAAAAGTTTATTATGCTAAAAAAAATGTCTAAGCAGAGAACACAGGTGATGGGAAAGGAGGGAGCTGATCACACGGGCGGCTTATCTGTCTGGTCGCACCATGCCGGGTCTAACGGGGGGCATCATGGGTCGAGCGGGCGGCTGCATCATGTGTGGGCCGGGCATCATCGGCATGGGGCCACCCATTGGTGGTCGCATGCCAGGGCCTGCTGGGAAAAGGGGAGGGGCCGGTCAGGGAGGCGTGGCAAACAGGACAGATTTGGAAACTAGTGTCTGCAGTCTTTAGTACAAGATTGAGGCCAACTTCACTGCTAGATGGCTGAGTCAGGAAGTTGAGACAGCAGCACAAATCTGGCCAAACCGCATTTTCTTGCCATACTTTTTCCAAGTAAGCAAATCAAGCAGAACTGTAGTTCCAGTTAGTTATGTTGATTCTTAATGTCATGCCAGCAACTAGGCTATCTACAGTGTTAAACAGTTAATATAAATACGACACTTGAGATTAGCTTTTACTAAAATCTAAAAAGCCACTGGATTGACTTTACGATAAATCTCTTTTAAAGAGTCATAAAATGGTAACTCCACCGAAATTGTAGTTCTAGTGAATTGTATTTTTTTTTTTTTTTTTTTTAACTGATTTCCGTATCACTGCTTGTGACGCTAACAAAGTGGAAGACAGACTCACCTGGTCCCCCAGGCATCATGCCATGTGGCGGGGGACCCATCATGGGCATCATGGGAGGACCACCCATAGGGGGCGCTGGCAACATGCCCGGCCGAGGTGGACCGTCTGCAACAAACGAAGCATTATTACACGAACCGCCAGGAACACAGCAAAACCCTAAGAGTCACAATCACTTCACTGCTCAAATCAGCAGACTTACTGAGAGTGGGAGGGGGAAGCATGGCTCCACCAGGGGGTGGAGCTCCAGGAAACGGAGACGGGGGAATCTTCCCCTGCTGAAAGGCAGCCGCTGCAAAAACCAGTGCGAAGTCTCATTAAACAAGCCCGTCCCTTCGAGAAATACTCACTGTACCAATCTCTGTTGGACACTTCTAAGGTGTTGAGATCAGCCCCCTTTCTCTACATTTCTCAATATCAAATATATACAGGGCAGCGTCTCAACACAAGTCACCCCCCCAGTGTCTTTGACAGTGAAGTACTCCATTGGACAATATTCTAAACAGAGTAACAATGTGGGAGTGATCAATGTAGTATCTAGAATAAACCTAGTTCATATTTACAGTTTCATATTTTGGGCTTAAAAATGCTTTTGGTTTTCAGCTGATGTTCTGATGGCTAAAACAGGACATACTGAACCAAGGTCTCTCATCTACATATCTGAATAAAATTCAAATAGGTTGACGATCATATAGTCTAATCCTTATTAATTAGTTTCTATAAAGTATCTTAAACACTTCACATTTAAGTGTGGTGTTTAATTGCTTCAAAACATTGTTGCATTTGAGAGGACTAGTAAACTAGCTTATCACTACTGCCCTTCCAACAGACAGACAATAGACCGATGCTGACAGACAGTGGATCTGCTCAAAACACAGGATAACGGGTACAGAGCATAGTGTCCATGCCACCTCCCCTGCTCCTTACTCGTCTTATCAATGAGACTTTGTGCCTGCTCCTCCATCCACTTCTGGTAGTAGTCCTTCACATTCTCCTTGTGCTTACGGCCACTACAGTGCGTCTTTCTTACAGACGGCTGTAAGAAAAAAGTCAACAGGAAAAGGTTAAAAGTCACCACATCCGAGACCCTGGAGAATCCTCGACTAAAGAATTGGGATTTATTTTTGCAATGTTCGAACGCAGAACAGCAAAGCTCGTATGGCCTCCCTATGTACAGCACAGAGGATACAACATAAAATAATGCTTATATACTGAAAACTATCATATAAATCACAAGCTGCAAGATAATCATTTTTATGTAATTCACTGATACAAATGGAAATGAACATTGCGGATGATGTCGTAATAAACGGAAATGAAATACAGCTGACAACATTAAGGCAAAAGTTAATACCTCAAAGGCTGAAGAAATAAGATAGTAGTACTTTTAAAAAGAATCTTATTTTACACAAGAAATAAATGTAGGAACATAAATAATATGTATTACACGACTATAGACGTAGATTGCCGCCTACATTGAAACTAACTTACCGAGTCGTGAGTTAGGTAGGTGTCACAGTAATCACAATAAAACCTGAAAGAGGAGGGATTTTGATTATTAGAATAAGCCATCCAATATGCTCATATACATCTGTTAAAAACCACTCAGTTTAATATTTTAAAACGTGCATTACAAGGATAAGGAATTGAAGACACAAAGCATTTGAACGCCAATAAACACCTAACATTAAAAAAGAAGCCGACATGTACTTCATATAAAACAGGGGTTCCAACACAAAACGGGGAGAAAAACATAAGATGAAGGTGTACCTAGTTAACCCGCGCAGGATTACGACAATAAGCAATTTTTATATAACCGGCAAACTCTCAAATTTAATGCTTACAGATTAAAATCTGCCACATTTAATAAGCATGTGTCTTTTAAAAAATGATAATTCCACCGTTCATCCGCTGATAACCTAAGTGGACAAACACTCCTCCTGCACAAGACTACGGGGCGTTTACATATAACCAGAATTAATTATATTGGAAACGAATTAACATGTAAACAAGATATTCACCAAACAGACAATCAGCAACAAAAGAGAAAGAATAACAAATTAAAACTTACTTCGGCATCTTAAACGAGGGAAAGCGCTTCTCCTGCGCGTTACCCGGAAACAAAAGGACAATGGCTGACCTTTAAGGAAATATAAAGGTTGTCGTTACAGCGCCACCAGCAGTCTCGGTGGTGTTCCTACTATTCCTAGTTACCACACACACACTAGGGATTCCCAGTCTTTTGATGTCCACGGACTGGTTTGTCGTGCAAAAATTCCAGGAACAAGAAAACGCTACGAATTTCACATTATGATAAAAAAAAAATCAACATTTTAGCACCGAAGTCCACCAGATCGTACCCCTGCAGTTGTCCATAATAAGTATATACAATAATTTACAAGAAGACTTAATTTATGAAATAAACAACCAAGGAATACAGTATTATGAAAAGAAGATGGGGATGGTCTATATTCATCGTATCCGCCTACTGCACGTAATAATAATAATAATAATAAACAGTGTTATTATTACGCAGCGTGACCCTGTACTGGATACTGTATAAGAAGATAGATTTCAGTTTTCGTATTCATAGTTTACAGGCGCATTCATACACCCAAGTTCGGTGCGAGTGCATGTCGCAATTTCGCAGCGGCGGGGGCCCGCTCGTCCCGCGGCTGCCGTAGCGATGACGCGATGCCGATAACCTGCATCGTGACGGTCAGACACCCTCTCATTTGGCGACGTCAGGCCTTGTCCCCAGTCATGCGTATTGGGCTTGTTATCGGGTTGGTTGTTATGAGTGAACGAGGCCTCGGACTAAATTAGGAGAGAACCCCCCCGCCCCCCTCCCCTCCACCGCTGCTGCCCCGGGACATCCGCCATGGAGGGCATGGATTTAGATCTGGACCCGGAGCTCATGCAGAAATTCAGCTGTATGGGAACTACCGACAAAGACGTCCTCATCTCCGAATTCCAGAGGTTACTGGGCTTTCAGCTCAATCCTGCCGGCTGCGCCTTCTTCCTGGATATGACCAACTGGTGAGCCCGGGGATATGAGGCCTGTGTGTTCGGGGAATTGTATGACTGTACTGAAAGTATCGCTGGTGTGTTTGGAGTTGATTTGCATAACATTTCTGTGTACCGCTTACCTGGCGTTCTGCTAACGACTTAAACGCGGCTAAAACATACACGTGTAGTTAGCAAGTCACAAATGGGAGGGAAAAAATGCAGGTTTGACAACTTTGGCATGACATTTTGCAATTTTTGTAAATAACAATTAAGCTGTCATAATTTGTACAAATAACCGAACAGCGGGAGAATGGCAAGAGCACGCCAAACTCCCACAGTGACTAAAGGTTGTTTGGCGCCATGTACAGCGGGACCTGTCTGCAGTGTGTGTTTACGGATCAGTTATTTGCCGTCCAGGTAAACGCGCCCCCCGAAGGGGTGTCACTGTGCGGGAAGTCCGCACTGACGTAAGTGGCGGCCAGGTAGAGATGCTTTTGGAAATGAGTCTCCGATGCTCCTGTCTTTTGCCCCCTCACAATCATCCGGATCGATTATCACACGCTGGAATAACTAATTTTAGAAGAACGAAGGAAAAAAGTACCCTCGCGTTTAAAACGACCTCGGATATCCCCGAACTTTTCCCGTACGTTCGGGTTGCTCCGAGCTCGCGCGCATCTGGTTCGGCTCGGTTCGGATTCATTCGGCGACGGGCGACGTTACTGCTTCTCGCTGGAGGCGCGCGGGTGTCCGCGATCCCCGAGTGCGCGTGAAGGCTGCGACGCCCCCCGGGACGTGCTCCCGGGGAGTCGGGGCACCCGCGTGGGCACCCTGCGGTGGGTCCGGAACACGTGACGAGCACTCAGTCCGGATGGTGACGGGCTAAAATTAGACCCCCGCAAAAAGCTCCTCTGTCTCTTTTTACGCGTGTAACACGAAGCCCTACGGGGTGAACCGGTGCGACCACTGGTCTTAGGCTCGCCTCCATTTTCGCAAAAAAAAACAATATAGTTATCTAATAAACATACCCTCCTTTTTGTTTATATGAATTGTTACAAAGTTAACTAAAAGGTTTCCAGAATAGGACCGTGAAGTTATTTAAATTTTGTTTGGGAAACATTGTGTTATTTATTCTTACGCAATTCAATATATTTTTTTTACCCTTGTCTGCCTGCGTTATCAGAAGACATTGACCACAGGGGCGATTAGGTTTGCAAATGCACTCAGAGATTAAATCAGATTGAAGTCCTTGCATTGCTTAATTTAATTATAGATTTTTCCTTAACGTCTAGAATACATCAGTTAGCTTCATGTCAAGCTCCGTAATAAATAAGCGTCACTCTAAGTTGTGCTTACAGCAGGGAGCTGGGAATAAGAAAAAGTGAATGGGCTGTTTGAGGGAAAACAAAAAGCGCTGTCGCGGTGAAGCCTCGTGATGCATGACCCCAGTGTCCCTGTGTGCAATTGGGCTGCACTGTCGCAGCAGGTACCTGGATCCCTATTTGGAAATTCACGCAACTTACGACACACATTGCAGTCCTGACAAACCACTACAGATAATAACTCGGGCAGTCCAAAGGCTAGCAAAAAACTACGCAGAGTACTTGTTCAAAGCGGTAATCAAATGCATGTTTGTGTTCTTTACAGTCCATCAGAACCAATGAGATTGCAGTTACATTCCATAGTAGTTAATTCAACAAAATTGGCAACCTATTTCATTAATCTGTTCTCTTTCGAAGTGGCAGTGTTATGCCGATATATGATTATGCTGTTGTGGGTGGTGTGTAGCTCAGTAGTTTAGGGATTTCAGGCGGGTTCTGAAGGTTGTGGATTCGAATCCCGTGGCCAGCAGAGTAGTCATATCAACACTGGCCCCCTAAACCAGACTCCTGTGGCTTGGGATGTGGGTTGATCCTACTCTCTGGCCCCTCACAGGGACATTGCTGAAACTTGCCAAGTGCTTACTGAAATTGAATTACTTTAAGAAGCACGTTTCAAGTTGGTGTCGCTGAAACATAATAGTTTTCTTATTCAACTTTATTTCTCTGTACCGTCACCTCTAGTACTGCAAATTTTAAACATAGATGTCTATTTGCCTGTCAAATGTGACAGTAATTTGTACAGAGAATTGGTTTTCGAGAAATTGGTGCTTGAAAGTTACTGCTGTACAAATGAACGCAGTTGCATGTCTTGCATTGGCATTCTAGTCTGAAGACCGTATTCACCACTAACCACCACCACTAACCACCGTCTGAGTACTGAGGCCGGATTTGTGAGTGGGCACTAATCAATGTCCGCAATGAACGATGATATTTGGCATCAGTGCCTTTTGGTTCCTGTCGAATTTGGATCCACCACTGATGTCCTGATCAGTCTGCACTCTTTTATAGGGATTGACAGTGTTTTTTTTTTTTTTTGCATTGGCAGTTTACGCTTTATGTATATCCCCCCCACCCCTTTCCCAACAGGAACCTGCAGGCAGCCATTGGGGCATATTACGATTTTGAGAGCCCAAACATAAATGCCCCGTCAATGTCGTTTGTGGAAGATGTCACAATCGGGGAGGGGGAGTCCGTCCCCCCCGACACACAGTTCACAAAGACGTGGAGGATACAAAACACAGGTGTGTGTCCCAGCCTCTGCTGTGCGGGTCGGACTGTGCTTGTCAGGCCGCAGTTATGGACATACAGTAGTATCTGGTCCAGCTGAATGTTACTGTATTTATAAGGTCAAAATCTGCTTTGAGGATAATGATGGTTTATGAATAACCTGGTCATTTCTCTCAGATTGTTCCTGGAGTTTAACTTTCGTCCATCTTCGATAACCACTTATCCAGTGTATTGTACTGGTGAGCCCAGCTCTATACAGGAATTCCAGTCATTCAGAGGGTCCAGATCCACCAAGGGCAGCTTTCAAACACTAGATCGCCTGGTCATTATATTCTTCTGATATACATTTCCTGGTACAATAAATAAGGAGTTTTAGTATCATCCAACCAACCATGTGTAGAATAAAGGGTAACAATGACTCCAGAACCTTTCCCAGGAAACACTGGGCACAAGGGTTTGGATGCCCTGGATAGGATGCCAGTCCATTGCAAGGCATACAAAGACTGACAAAGTGAGACGTTCTGGGTGAGATGCCACTTTGCCAAATTACATGATTTGGGGTGTTGGTGTCCCAGCTGGGAAGTCCCCTGCTTAGAAATGACTCAAGGCTCACTGCAGCTCTATACCGGATAACTGGATGGATGGATACACTCAGGGCCAGAAACAGGAACTAAACTGCTATGGCAGTGTTTCTCAATCCAGTCCTTGGGGACCCTCAAATGGGAGCTGGGAGGGAGCAAAAATGTGGACCGGCTGTGGGTGCCCAAGGAGCGGGTTGGAAAACACTGCCCTAGTGGTTAAGGGGCTGGTATCATCCTCAGCGGGGATCCTTCTGTTATGCTCTTGTGCAGATAGCCTCACAAGATTTTTTACTTAAATTGTTAAGAAGCTAAATGTTGGCATTGCAGGGGCAGAGGCCTGGCCCCCGGGGGTGTGCCTAAAGTATGTGGGCGGGGACCAGTTTGGGCACGTGAACCTGGTGACCGTGCGTTCGTTGGAGCCCCAGGAGATCTCGGACGTCAGCGTGCCGATGCACAGCCCGGCCAGTTCCGGCATGTACCAGGGCCAGTGGAGAATGTGCACTGCCACTGGCCTCTTCTACGGAGGTGAGAATCTCATCCAGTTTTCATCCAGACCATACTGGTGTGTGGCATTTCCTGTAATACCAAGGGGAAGCCTGTCTACCTCATTTTTGCATGATGGACTACATAACCAGTGGATCACCACTACAGTCATGTGACCAATTCAAATGAATGCTTATCACATGATTTAATATATAAAACAAAATATATCCATCCATCCATATTCTAAAACCGCTTATCGTATTCAGGGTCGCAGGGAACAACCCAGGATGGGGCACCAACCCGTCACAGGGAGACACAAAATACAATTTAATCTTGTTCTTTTTATTAGTTATTAACAACAATGGCTGTTCTATACACCTGTTTAGCTTTCCACTCCACAGTCATCTCAGTCTTCAGAATTCGGTCCATACTTTTTCTGACCTCTTATCCTGGTTAGGGTTGCATACACCCTAGATGGTATACAGACACGCAGTCATACAGGACGGACATTTAAGAGACAGCAGTTAGTTTAACTGCATGTCTGTGTGTGTTGCGTGACATGGGGAGAACATGCAAGCTCCACTCACAGAGCAGAGGTTGGATTCAAACCTCACCCTCCAGCCTCAGAGGTGAGAGGCACCGGTGCAGGCGATTGAGGCAGCCTCTTTTAAACGATGTTTTGTGTATTTTACTGCCACGGGCACTGTAGTACTTCTTTGGATTTTTTTAGCATTTTTCTTGGCAGTGATGCTTCAGATATTTCAGAAGGACAGTGGTCCTGCAGTTGCTCTCACTTTGTCCATTTTCGATGGAAAAGGTCATCCGAGCCACTAGGTGTCACTGAGCCCCATGAGCTTCACCCCTCTCTTCCCCAAATCCTGCCCTGTCTCTTCAGATGTGATCTGGGTGATCCTGAGCGTGGAGGTGGGCGGGCTCCTGGGCGTCACGCAGCAGCTGTCCTGCTTCGAGACGGAGTTCAACACGCAGCCGCATCGTACCGTGGAGGGTGACTTCAACCCCTTTGCCTCACCGCAGAAGAGCCGGTGCGATTCTGCTGAGGAGATGCTCAAGGGCCCCGCCGACCACATCCAGCAGGACCGAAACGGGCTGTCCCACAGCCCTGTAAACATCACGCCAAATGGTCTGCAGAGCAACTTATCGGTAGTGACTTACGGCCAGGTAAGTAGGCGCGAGAATTAATAACCGAATAATAAATTATATTATTTTCAAGTCATTTACAAAAGGAATTGCACAAAGAGGAGAATCGTACCTAGGGCCTTCATCAGTGCATACTGTGACAGGGTCCCTAGGGGGCGCTCTTGTGTCCTGCCGGGCTCACACTCCTCCTTCCTTCCAACTGTATTCTTTGTTAGTGTTGAAAGGTTGATATCAACATACTTGAGTTAGTCAGTCTCCCAGTTCTTCCATTATCTTAGTTATCAGGGAGTTGTGGGAAGCCTCTACGGGCAGCACGGTGTTCTCTGCTCGGGATGTGAGGCGCTCATTTAAACGCAGCGCGATATTTCTTAATCTCTGTGTCAAAAATGGGCTTCCGCCTCCTGACATCATGGGTTTGCTTTGCCTCAAAGCTGGAGTGGGCAGTAACGTTTGGGGACGTTAGGCTTGCAGCTAGAGCAGAGCAGCAAGTTTCACAGCCGCTGGTACGGGAGGTAGTTTGCAAAATTTCAGCCTCGGCGATCATGACGATCCGTGTTTTCCCGCCTCAAGGTGGACAGCTGGTATTTTGTAAATTAGACTTTTCATCTTGGAGTTGCCTGTCGCCATTTGAGATATATAAATACTATATAATACACTATAAATAACATTTATATATACACATAAATTATGATCTGAGAAATGACGGATAGTTGCTATAGAGATTGCTATCCTCAGTGTTTTGTTAAAAGCTTCTAGGATGGAAAAAAAACGGTCAGTATGTTATTAAGTGCCCCCCCCCCCCCCCCCTTATTTCTAGGGTTTCCATGGCCCCTACCCTTTTGGACAGTCTTAAAGGCTGGTAATCATCTTGGCTGACCAAAGCTGAGGTATTGACCTTTCAGTGGGAGGGTGCTCACCCCTGTGCTTGGGGGACCCCCTCCCTGAACCACTACCCGCCCCCCCGCCCAACCAAACCATTGACGAAACCTGAAGACAAGCCTGCTGTGGTCCATCCCCTGCGAGGGTCCGCC
>JAODJU010000130.1:19790779-19804208 GCA_026776725.1 Gnathonemus echidnorhynchus | reverse complement strand
CTGCTGTGGTCCATCCCCTGCGAGGGTCCGCCTGCGTGAGTTCTGGGGGGGTACGCAGACACATGTCACAGGCTGTAATGTGAAGCGTGGCACGGGGTGGGGGGGGGGACAAGCTGATACTTAATTTGCCCTTTGAGAAACCAATAATTTTTTTTAATGGATGTTTTAATGTATTGAATCTTATCACTGCTCTTTATATATTTTGATAATAATTGCACAGTGTATGCTATTTGGGGCGGGCAGAGCCCTGAGGGCTGTGACAGGTATTCTGCAGACTCATGCAGCCTTTGTTTTGGTTGATTTCGTAATTGGATCCCTTATTGATATTATCTATCTTTAAAAATTGCGCATGCACTGCTAGTACTTAAATGCCTAAGGAAGGTTAAGGCAAATTAAACTGTCAAAGTTCAGTGGGGAATACTATTGATCCAAAAGCGGGACTGGTCTGACTGGTGATGGAGCTGACCAGGGGAACCTCGATGTGTTTTCCCCACGAACACATCCCAGGCCACTTCCTGCCGGTCTGTTGAACCGGTTGGCTTTAAAAGGGGGGGGGGGGGGGGGGGGTTGGGGGTGGTTTTGTCGCAGTTCATATGGTGCTGTATCTGCAGCTGCAGAAGTTTACACGCGATCACATTGCACTCAAGTGGGGAAGGACTCCTGGATGTTGGGGCCCCCGTCAGTCTGACGGACGTAGAGGAGGTCCTCGCTTCGGCGAGCGCCGTGCGCAGCCTGCAGAGTTTCCCTGCCAGGCCTGGCTAGTGTTTGGCGCGCAGTTTAGGGTAAGACCAGGCCGGGTTGGTTCCTCGATTCCTTGGTAAAGATCTATGGCGTGGCGCCTCCTGGGAGACGACCGTGGATCTCGTACGCTGGATGTTGAGAGCCGGAAGCCAGACCCGGTGATGCGAGAGCAGTCCAAAGATCACCTGACTTGAACACAGTAGCTCACCGACTGGCGAGCTGGAGGCCGTACGGCCAGTCGGGCGCTAATGCTGCCATCTCATCCGAGCGCTTTTCTGTAAATAGTAGGAGTTCCGTTTGTTTGGTTTGAAAGGTAATTTGAGACTGCGAATGATAATTTCTTTTCTTATTATACTCTGAAGGTCCCGTGAGAGGTTTAACCTACAGTGTGCATTACTACAGAGTGAAGTAGTGAGTGTGACGTGCAAGTTGAAGGAATCCTTTTAAATTCAGCACCAGCTTTTAGAGATGTTATAAATTATTCCAGAATTTATAATAATAATAATACACATTATAAGCCATATCCAAGTTGTATTACCGTTAAAACTGAGGCTCTGTTTTCTGTTCCACCCTCAGCTTAAATACGTGCCGTAACTAAGAAATCAAAAATATGTTTAGTGTACCAGAGTTGAACATGCTCTCCATTTCACTTCTTGTGAAAAACACTGTAATCCACATTCTTGCATTTAGCTTCCGTGTTGCACAGCTGCACTTGTACTAACTTCTTCGTTTGCATCTACAAGCTGTGCTTATTCATCCCAAAGAGTATACGCTGGCCACACCGGCCTTCCCGATCTTCTGCTCTGTTTGTTTGTTTTTTTTCTCCTTTCGTTTCACCAAATTGCAAACTGCAAACTAACTGCAAATTGTTTGACTCCTTGCCCAGTGTCTGTATTTAATTAACCCCTCTTCCCCCCCACCCAAATGTTCTCTGGGTATTTCTGAGCAAAGCAACGTGATTCTTCATGTCTGTAAAATGAATGTTGTATGATTCATTTAACACTGAAATGACTAGAAATGTACATGAATCATCAACCTGCCTGTTTTTTTGCTTGTGTGTCAGTTTGGGGGAGTATGGTTAATTACAGTGTGTGTAATGGTATATGAAGATTAAAATATTTATGCATTTCATTGTGTTTTCAAATTGATTTTTAAATGAAAATAGGTTGGTATGAGTCTCCATGTGTGTGGAGTTTGCATGTTCTCCCCGTGTCGTCGTGGGGTTTCCTCCAAGGACTCTGGTTTCACCCCACAGTCCAAAGACATGCTGAGATTAACTGGAGTTACCAAATTGCCCATATGTGTGCATGTGTGAGTGAATGGTGTCTGAGTGACTGTGCCCTGTGATGGGTTGGCGCCCCATCCTGGGTTGTTCCCAGTCTTGTGCCTGTAGCCTCCGTGACCCAGAATTGGACAAGCGGTTTCAGAAGATGGATGGATGGATGAGACGTACTATACATTGTCCTCCGTAAATATAGGAATTTTGTCCGCAAGATCTGTGAGAGACTGCAAGTAGGAAAATACATACCCCCCTCCCCCCCCACACACACACACATGTTATTTTTTTGTTGAATGAATGCAATGCAAGCAGAGTGGTGTTATTGAACTCCTGGTTGCCCCTCGTTTTTACGACCCTTTCCTGGGATTAATCCAGAGCGCAACACCAGGTGAGATTTACCGGCTAGTCAGCTGCAGAAGTGAGGTAAGTTGGGCCTTATGTCCTGTCTGTGAGGGTATGGAGGAACACGAGGAGCGCAGGAGATGCGTGGGAACAGCCCAGCCTGATGCCACAGTGTTTCCAGTGTTTGGAAATGGCCTGTGTTTACTTAGAACTTGTAAATGACATGAACATATAATGCTTATTAGCATGTGGACACGTAACACACGTTCGAGATTATTAATGGAGCAGTAAAATAAGCATTTCAGACCCTCTCCTATGTACAGTATATGACTGTTTCAGTAAATGTACTTTTTTAGTGTTGTCAGCAGGAGATAAGTGGGCGTCGCAGCATACAAACATCCCTGGATCCAGGGGTTAGGAGCATCACTGTGCCAGCTAGGGGATGTGAACCAGCAACCTTCTGACCACCGCAGTCCTAGCCCACTGAGCCGCACACAATAGCAAGCTGCCATGAATATTGATGGAGGTCACGTGACTGCATCACATTCTCGACATCCACTCTGGAGATTAAGTACCACCACAATTAATAGTAATGTAATATCAACTTGATTTTACGGATTTGCAATTAAAGCAATAAATACAAACTAAGCTTTTATGACTGCCAGTAATTACTGTCTTCATAATTTTCTTGCTTAGTGGGGCTAGTAACAAATATTTAAGTTCATTAGCTAGATTATACTATTTTCAGTTGTCAAAATGCTTTTTGATGATAAATTTGGAGAATGTTTCAACATACGTGAAACGCCTTTTCCAGTAATGGAATATTACTGTCCTTCATTTACGCCTTCCTAGAGCCCTTTGAACTCCAACATTACACGATTAGTGATAGTGACGGTCTTGCCTTTTAGCTGAAACCTGATGTGAAATCATGAAGCCGACTTCCTATTAAGAGAGAGGCCATCACGGAAATGCCCAGACCTGCTGCATCACGGAACTGCAATTCCAGTCAGACGGAGCTTACCAATGTTGACTAATTGACCATTTGCTGAATAATTAACTGTCACCAAGTAAAATACCTTGTAGTGACCCATCATGAAAAATCTATCAGAATGCAGGTTAGAATTTTGCTGGGGGTTTATGCAAGAACCTAACAAAAGAAAACTGGAGGTTTCAAACACAAGGACTGGTAAAAGGTTCTTACTGGCAAGGACCAGTGACCCACAGTTTGAGCTAAGCAGCTTTCTTTAGGCAGAGAGCTGCCCATGACTTGGCACTTGGAGAGTGGGGGCAAATGGCTTAAGTGGACCCCCCCCCCCAGATGGGTAAGTCATTTACAGCAGTGTGTTTGCTCTGGCGCTGTAACATTTCAGCGCTGCCCACATTATATGGTCATGATAAGCTAATTATTAGAAAAAAAGTTGTGCCCAACACACATATCCAAAATATAACAAACATACTTTCAATCCCATTTTTATGTCTTATATAGTGCATCTCGCATTTCATTGCATCTAGTTTCTTCGTATCTATTTTTTTTCCAGATCGCTACACCCCTAACCTCTGTGATGTGGCAGGGTTGACTGTGTGTGTGTGTGCAGCTCTGGAAAAAAATTGAGACCAAATTCAAAAAAAAAAATTCTGAATTTTTAAATCCTGGTTTACTTCCGGTTCTGTTGGCAGAAGGCTACACAGCAGGTTGCTTCCAGGCTCAGTATTTCTAAGACAGCAGTACACAAGGACAAGGTGAAACAGGAGACACTGGCATAAAGGTGCTGAGGAGATTCCCTCTCTTATGTTACATTTTGCTTTTAATTCCAATTCCAGCCCAGGCTCGACTGTAATTTGTTCTATCAATACTTACTAAAAGTGGAACTTCATTCCTCTTTAACAATACAGCTTGACTTACAGTTGGTATGCTTGGGTACTATCTCCTCACACCTCCAGAGTCTAAGCCTTGAAAGTTTCCATTACTTTGGTTGTGTAGAATTCGCACTTTCTCCTTTTTACTGTGTGGGTTTCCACCCACAGTCCAAAAACATTGCCCACTAAATTGCCCACTGTGCATATGCCCTACAATGGGCTACCATCCTGGCCAGGGTGCTCGCCTGATTTGTGCCCTATCTTGCCTAGGACGGCCTTCAGGACGCCAGTGATCCTGTCCGGCTTTATCAGGTTTAATTCTTTAATATTATTGATATTATTATCCATGCATTCCATTGTCAACCATTAACCCAGTACATGGCCTCCCAGCACCTCCTGTTTTAAACATCAGAATTCATGCCATCATAGGAGGCGAAGCAGCACCTGCAGTCTCTGCGTTTGCACAGCGCTTAAAAAAATAATGGCAGTATGACGGAGAATTTATGCGGAAGCAAAGGCCCCCGGAGACGCCTGGAGCGATGCCATGTGACCCAGGGCCACATCTGAGCAAACATTTTCCCCAGCGCCGCTGGAGCGGAACAGCTAGTGACACTAAACCGTGTCAGAACGCTGACCTGCGAGACTCGTCAGTGGGGGGGTTTGATCAACGAGCGGCCGAGGGAGACATCGTTCTGAGACGTCTTCATGCTCAGCATCAGGCAGGACAAGCCTGAAGCCCCAGTGAGACCCGAAACTCAGGTTCAGGGTACGACCGGCAGAACCCGACCGGGGACACGTCCCCAAAAAGCCCAGCTGTGATGTAATAGTACAGCTGCTAGAGACACCGTGGATCCAATACAACAATGTAATGTCATTTTTAATCAAAGGGCACCAGAAGGACTAAAAACACTACTGTGGTACCTGAATTAGTTTGCCTGTAGTTTTGGTCCTACATGATACAATTGCGGTTCATGTTTTCAGAAATACTGAAAAAAATGTTTTTTTTTTCAGTTAAAATGTTTTTCGAGATTAAATTACATGTCTTGTTTTGCATATTACCACAACATCGATAAAACAAAACAAAAAAATATTTACTGAGTCGATCTGGAAATATCCTGATGCAATGGCTCATGCCTAAAATGACAGAACGTCCTTGTAACGTTTCCTTAACGATTTAGCACCTGACAACACCATAGCAATTGAAGAAATTCCGAAATTCACTCAGTCCATTTTTTTTGTTGTTTTTGAGATGAGACCGCAAATGACGTAAAGTCAGATTTCATCATATGTTACAGTACGGGGAACCAAAACTCATTCAGTCCTCATATCATACAAAAAAGGACTTTCATTACATTTCCAAAACTCAAGTCCCCAAAAATTTCCTTGAAGATATATGCTGTGGGCTGAGTGAGTTTTAGAAATGTGCTCCTCTGTTGTCAATAGGGCATCACTTGAAGGTTGCTGTATTATCTCCCAAAACCTAAATAGATTCATTGTCTGTCTCCTGTGTCCTGTCTGGCCAAATGTGCCAATACAACTTGTCACACATGTATATTCATCACATTTTAAGTTACACTATTTTACAATGCTGTTGAAAGCCATTGTGTTAAAAAAAATCAGGTTCTTTTTGATGGTGAACAGACCCACAGAACATGGGGATTGGAGGTCTGAGAGATCTTATCTTCCCTTGTTGTAACTCTGTCAGCTATCAGTCACTCCAGCTAAACTGCAATGCTGTTATATAGCCTGCCTTCATCATTTCAGCCGTCCAGGTCTCCATTCATTGGCTACAGGCTGACTTTTGGGGATGGATATCTGTCTATGTTTATTCATGGTCCCTGACTGAATGGGTGAGCATTCCTCACCACCCAGACCAGTAGCACGTCTTGCTGGATAAGGCCAAGACCACCACTTCCATTCTAACAAAGAAACTTTGGAATGATCTATCACACATCCTACCAGCAATATGAGTACATTTTTCATAGACATGATTAATTATCCACAGAATATAGCACAATTTAGAATCAACAGTGTTGGAAAGTTTAGTGTTAAGTGATTCAGGCACTTACTGATAGCTTGCTCACCCCAAAACTCATATTCTGATATTGTGCTTGGTTTATGTTGACAGATATGTGATAAACATTTATATTTGCTTTAAAAAACTTTTTAAAAATTTATAGGACGTATCTTACTGCAAAACAAAACAAAGTTTACCAAGGAATGAACAATCATTGAAAAGTTAAGAAATACTTCTGATTTTTTTCTCTTTGCTCTGGAAGAGGTGGGTGGAACAGGTGGAGAGTGAGACACTCAAACACGTCTGAAGGAGGCTGGTGCACAAAGGGAGTGTTTGCTCATGCAAATAAGATCACCTTATAAACATGAGTTTGCAGTCATGCACTGTCAGCATCGGCACACAGGCCGTTCCCTGGGAGGAATGGGACTGACTGGATAGTCAGGGAGAAACACTTGTATGTCCTCTGCTCTTGTTTTTCAAGCTCAAGGAGCTTGTGAGACAGTTATTGCAGTGGGTCTGCCACTTCCAGCAAGGGAAAGGTTTATGTAAAACTGGGGTTTCGGAGAAGTCATCCTGATGATCCAACTGATGACCTGAGAGTCCGACGTTCTGAGGAGTGGTGAGTTAGGCACCAGCTTCTGGGACACATTCATAAGGGTTATGTGTAGCGGGTGACCACACGACTGATACCTTCCATGCACCTGGTAAGGGGGGGGGCAGACCTACAATGTCACTGGTTGTCTAGGAGCAGAAAGTGAGAAATGGGGTCCAGATTCAGTGATTTGGAGTCTCCCCCAGCCACCAAAACATGCGGCTCGCCTTGACTAAATTCCAAGAAAATGTGCCATTAGAAGGACACGGTCCTTTTTTAAAGAATGTTTTGGATGGATGATTAACCTTCGGCAGTCAATGATGAAAGCAAAGCGAAGTACATTCATGACAGACGTCTTCCTGAGGTGAGATATTATCTGCAAGGTATGAGTCACTTTAAGGGGAGTCAGACTAAAGTTTCAAAGGAAATTTACTGGCTTAGTTATTAATTTTAATGTTAATCGATTTATTGCTGCTTATTTCCCTTCACAAAGAACAACTCTGGCAAATTATAAAGTTTAATTTGGCATCGTTACTATTTATGCTTTCGGCGCCACACATGTCCGTTAATCTCCATTATTCTGTGGATCTGCATAAAGAACGATGCAGTCAAACAAGCGAGTCAGCATTGCATTTAAGAGAAGAAGCAGCTGAGGCACATGCATTCGGGGGAATGACACACAGCTAGTATTCCTGCTTCATCATCTCATCATCATGGTGGCCTTCGAGAGTGATGGTCCAGTAGATGTTGGGCAGTTCTGTCAATAAAGTGTAGCTATTTGCTTTGGAGCAGCTAGTCTTAAAGGATTAAAAAAATATTTCTAAGCTGCTTGTGCATCAGCCCGCAATGTGATGCAAAGGGATCTCTCCGGGTATTCTGGGTGGTTCAATAGCTAAGTGAGTCGGCTAACTTGTTTCTGGAATGTTCTCTAACTCCCATAGCTCTGTGGCCATTATGTCAAGTCCAGCCTGGGACCAAGGAGGAGACACACAGCACCTCTATTGGCCAGACGTCCCAGAGAGCTCCGTCATCCCAGAGCAGGATGAAGACAGGTTGACCCATGATCAGCTACGCCTTCCTGGCTTCGACATGCTTGCCGGAGACAACGGGGAAGGGTCGCTGGGGGCGGCGAAGACCCCAAGGGGAGAGCTGGAGAGGAGTAGCATGGGGGAAGAGTGCAGCCTGGAGCTGGTGCAGAGTATGGTGGTGGGGGAGGTGCTGAAGGACATCAAGATGGCCTGCAAGATGCTCAACATCGGACCCAGTATGCAAGCAAGTTTATTAAGCTCCTAGTAGCTGCACGCACATCCACCAATAAAGAATTAGCTGCTCATATCAAATCTGCTTTTATGAAAAAGACCTATACACACAACAGCATTTGCAGTGTATTCCAGTGCAACTGCATGATATATTTGATGTATTTTATAATATGTACAACCATCCATCTTCCAAGTGCTTCCAAGTGCTTGTAGCAGTGTTTCCCAATTCGGTCCTCAGGGACCCACAGTCAGTCCACATTTTCGCTCCCTGGGAGACAATTCACAATTTTGCTACCGGGAGCTGGGAGGAAGCAAAAATGTGGACTGTCTGGGTCCCTGAGGACTGGATTGGGAATCACTGTGGTATAGGGTCATGAGGTCCCTGGAGTCTATTGTATAAGGGAGAAGGCCCCAGCAGGGGTGCAGGCTGGAGGGATGCCAGTCCATTGCAGGGCACACACTTAGATTGGACTGATTTGCCTTACAGTATAGGTTCATACTGCAAAAGTAAGGCAGAGTATTCAGGGTACATATTGAGAATATCTACAGTACACGTACTTCACACTCCACTCACACAGAACAGGGGCTGGATTAGGATCCTAGACCCTGGAGAATTGAGGAGATTCTAATCAAACTTTAAATGCTTTAAACACTCGAAATTTGTATTAATAGGGAGGAATCAAGTAACACTTTTAGTTCTAAGTTTTGACAGAGAAACATCACCACAATAAGGAATTATACTGAGTGTTCTTGGTAGCTGACTGTGTAGCACACAAAGTACATATGTACACTGAGTAGTGATAGGAGATGTTAAATTTTGAAAGCCGTGTTGCATAGGACTGTTTGTTTGTCACTGCACTGACTGGTTTAACTGGTTTTCAGTTAGCTTCCTGTTAGGTAGATACTGGATAGGCTCCAGGCTCTGTGTGAAATATCATTGGATAAGTGAAGGTAACATGGATGGATGGAAGAGTATTTGGGATTTCCTATATACACAAAAACATTATAATTGTACTGGGACCTATACCAGTAGAATATTTTTATTTCTTTATTTAAATTCTTTGCCAAATTAAAATGTTACAAATGTAATCTTCATATAATAAACCTCAACTCCAGTCCCAGATCGGGCGATTCTGTAAGTCAGAAAGGCAGCTGCTTTGGAACCGTGCTGCTATGAGTCATACCCCTTCGAAGGACGGACGTGTGACTCTGAGCGAGCGCTGGGACACGCCCTCGGCCAGTTAGCACTGGCATTCCTGTACGCCGGCGGTCCATGAGACGTCCTTTTCAATGGCACTAGTGTATTGTCGCTCGGAGCAAACAATAAATGCAGGAGATGTCTGAGGTCACTGCTGCAGTGCATCTGGCACAATGATAAGACTCTTCCTTACAATCGCTTGGCCAGCAAATAGCAATTATGGTTTATGTGGTCCTCTGTAAACGCATATAAAGTCATAAAGCTGCTATGGGATGATGTATCTGGGACATCTTATCTACAACTTATTGACAGAAGAAGTCAGGAACATTGCCTGGTGCTTTAGTGGTCAGTGCTGCTGTTTCCGACTGTTACACCTCCTTGGTTGTTGGGTTTATTGTTGCCTCTGCTTCCTGCCATATACTCCAGACCCATGGCAGCCCTGTACTAGATAACAGATACAAAGATGGATGTATGACTTAAATGATTTAACAGATAAACCGTAGCATCAGTTATGGCACCACGGCCGTGTGGCACGACTCCCCGAGGGTGACCTGGCTCGCAGGATCCTCATTGCTGAGAACCCAAGCAGCTGGATTAGCCAAGGGGACGCCCACGTAACACCTGGCTGTGACAGATAGATGGGAGGGTCGGACTGGACCACGTGTTTACCTGGGGGGGAGGGGTTATCATTTGGTAGCTGTGGCAACGTGCTGTACTGGCACATTCTCCCCATCCTGACTTGATAGCTTTTGATTTGAATTTAAAAAGCCTGGATCCTATCCAGGGGGGGCACAAGGCAGGGGCACCCCAGGTGAGTGTACACGCATCACATATGACGAGACGAACAGGGACACACGCAAACACGCGTCTCTCCGCAGACCCAGCAGAGTGGACAGCAGGCAATGTCCAGAAGTGGGTGTTGTGGACCGAACACCTGTACAAGCTGCCCCCCATGGGTGAGGCCTTCCAGGAGCTCGACGGCAAAGACCTGTGTGCTCTGACTGAGGCCGACTTCAGGCAGGTGTCCCTGCACACCGGGGACATTCTCTACGCCCACTTGGATATCTGGAAGTCAGGTATGGAAACAAAGCTGTGGGAGTGGTTTAAATGATCTGTGAAGTAACAGTCAAAAATCAATTAGCAGTGTGTTGCTCAGGGGGCTAAGCCTTCATATCTGTGATCAGAAAGTCATGGGTTCAAAACCAGCTTTGGCAAAATACTCACATGTCTGTGGGACCTTAAACAAGGGCATGGGAGCAAAAATGATTGGTTCAGAAAGATAACCAATCAGATTGTAGAGGAGGTGGGACCGTGATGTCTGATTGGTTGGTCCTGCCTCCTCTAGTTGCATGGACCCAACAACAATCGGATTTGGCTGCCCTTTGCTGCCAAGCTTGCTCTACCTACATGTGTGTCATGGAGAGCAAGAGGGGGTAAGCAAAAGGAAAATTTCCCCAGAGGGATCAATTAAATGTCTTTATTAATAGATCAAGGCTAGTAATTTGCAGTTCCATACAATTCCCATAGTACGTTTCATTATCATCTGTATAATTTTTTTATCTTTACACAGCCCCAAAGATTCATGGGAAACTGGGTTATAATGCTGCTGGGGGATTCCTTTAGGGAAGTGCTTCTCAACTGGGGGGTCTGGGTCACGGGACCATTATCAGTGGGTCAGCTGCCTTTCCTGGCACCATGCCCAAGTGACTAAATGATCAAGGAAGAGGTTGGGTCCTGAGTCTCCTCCTGCTGTGCTAGAGGGCACATGCTGTACAGATACAAATATCACAGTGTAAGGATATAGTTTTAAAAAGTTAAACACAACTAATAGACATTAGATAATGGCAAATACTGGCAGCAGCAAATGTCAGGCAAATACTGATTTACAATACGCATTTGGCCTAATTCTTCATTGATTTTCTAAAAGTCTTTGATGTCAGAGGGCACAATTTTGGAAAAAAAGTCCCATATCTGCATATAAAACCTTTTGAATAAAAAAAATTGTGCTAATGCAGATCCATCCATCTTCTGACTGCTTCTTGTTCAGTAGGATTGCAGTGGGGCCTCAATCTCAATAAGGCAAGAGTTTTTGGTAGAATTCCCCATGTCATAAATCCACCCAGTTCAAGGAAAGGGTATTACAGGGTAATGTAGCATTGCTTGCTGGGGCTTGTGCTCCTCCTGAAGGAGATCTCCTGCAGCTGCTACCTCAGAATGTGACAAGATGAACCATCTGTTCTCCCCTCTGTGTAACGCAGCTAGTGAGCTGCCTTTAAGACCATCTCCCTTCCTCTCCCTTCACCTCCCATCCTCTCCCTTCCTCTCCCTTCACCTCCCCTCCTCTCCCATCCTCTCCCTTCCTCTCCCTTCACCTCCCCTCCTCTCCCTTTACCTCCCTCCCTCTCCCATCCTCTCCCTTCACCTCTCGTCCTCTCCCTTCCTCTCCCTTCATCTCCCTCCCTCTCCCTTCCTCTCCCTTCACCTCGCTTCCTCTCCCTTCACCTCCCTCCCTCTCCCATCCTCTCCCTTTACCTCCCATCCTCTCCCATCCTCTCCCTTCACCTCCCCTCCTCTCCCATCCTCTCCCTTTACCTCCCTTCCTCTCCCATCCTCTCCCTCCACCTCCCCTCCCCTCCCATCCCCTCCCTTCACCTCCCTTCCTCTCCCATCCTCTCCCTTCACCTCCTATCCTCTCCCTTCCTCTCCCTTTACCTCCCCTCCTCTCCCATTCTCTCCCTTCACCTCCCTTCCTCTCCCATCCTCTCCCTTCACCTCTCATCTGTCTTTCCACAGCCTCCCGGATGCAAGAGTCCAGTTCCCCAGGCGACAGCTGGTCTGACGGTAAGATCCAGCCATCAGATTGACATCTTATGCATGTTGCCTGACTTGTCTACAGTAAGGAGCAGCTGAGATGCGATACATCAGCTGTTTCATTTCACCGTCACGTCAAAGTGACCTTTAGAAACACTGAGACTTTTCCTTCTGGTTTGATAATGTTTGACAATCAGCTCCTTCCTGCTAAAATCATTTGATGACCTGCTTACTGGTTCTTTCACATAAAACCAGGAACGTTTAGCTTCTTACATAGATCAGATCACTCTGGTTGTATAATGAGCCTGAGACTTTCTGATGCTTCCATCCTGCCTCCCACCCCCACCAGAAGCTGACTCTCGTGCCCCCGGCCAGACCACCCACCTGTGGCAGTTTCTCCTTGAGCTCCTGATCCATCCCCACAGCTATGGCCGTTGCATCCGCTGGCTCAACAAGGAGACAGGTGAGGGGCGACTGAGGCCAAGATCACACCAATCACATCTGCCACAGCGTCAGATCGGACATCTGCCTAAAGCCCGGCACGCTCATGAAGTCAGACATGGAAAAGGTTCAGTCATTTCCAGTATTTCCAATTCTATACACAAAAAGGGAATTCCAGTCCAAAGTCATATTCATTTTGTTCACCACTGGACGATATGCTGCAAAATAAATAGCATCATAATCACCTTTGAAGAGAAACTGAAGTGGCTTCCCTGACATATGTCATACGATGACATCACTAGGCATATGTCATATGATGACATCACTAGGCATATGTCATACGATGACATCACTAGGCGTGCCGCCATTTCTAATTTGCATGGGAAGCTTAGCAGAGAAAACCTAGGAAACTCTCAGATCTCACAGTAATGCAGAGTGTTGCTCTCATCTGTGAGTCAGGCTTTCACATACAGCCCCTCCTCAGGTTACGGTGGGGGTACATTCCAATAAACCTATCGTAAGGCAAAAATGCATTTTAGTACTTCCAACCTAACTAACATCATAGCCTAGCCTAGCCTACCTAAAACATGCTTAGAACACTTACATTAGCGTACAGTTGGGCAAAATCATTAACACAAGGCCTATTTTATAATATAATGTTGCATATCTCATGTAATAATGTACTGAAAGTGGAAACGTTTTTAGCTATTGTAAAGTCAAAATATCATAACACAGCTCATCGCAACCTGGGGAGCGTCTGAATTTGAAAACCGAGTTAATGTGTTTCAATAGGTGTCTGTAACTGATTTCTGAGAAATATTTTGTCTAATGATGAAATAACACATCCTCTCACCATACAACTAGTTATCCTGATCACGGTTCTGGGGGGGTG
>JAODJU010000130.1:19778723-19790679 GCA_026776725.1 Gnathonemus echidnorhynchus | reverse complement strand
CTGGTGCTCGGGGGGTGGGGCGTGGAGGGGGAGGCAGAGTCTCCAGGTTTGTTGCAGGGTACATAATACACACTCAAGTTCAAATGACCAGCAAATTAGAGTGAGCAAGTTATTCGGAGATTTCAAGAAACATGCTGAACAACATGTAAAATTACTCAAACTTTTGCCGGAAATTCAAATACAAAAGGAGTTTGGTTTGGTTTCCGCATGTTGTAGCTATGAGTAAACTATCTCCGACAGGTATCTTTAAAATCGAAGACTCAGCTCACGTGGCGAGGCTATGGGGTCTTCGCAAGAACCGGCCGGCCATGAATTACGACAAACTGAGCCGCTCCATCCGCCAGTACTACAAGAAGGGCATCATCCGCAAGCCCG
Source organism: Gnathonemus echidnorhynchus (assembly GCA_026776725.1). NCBI lineage: Eukaryota > Metazoa > Chordata > Actinopteri > Osteoglossiformes > Mormyridae > Gnathonemus > Gnathonemus echidnorhynchus. Next base: position 19,790,304 of record JAODJU010000130.1, on the reverse strand, counting down.
CGGTCTCCCAGAGGCTGGTCTACCAGTTCGTCAACCCCGTGTCACTTAAGGTCCCACATCTAGGGGTCACAAAATGACTCTGAGTGGAACGCTATCAGTTCGCTTGGGTCACATGACCATTCAGTCGATATTTATCCTCTGGAATGAAGACTGCCCAACACAGCAAAACTCTGGGAATCCTTGGATAAAAGTCCTGAAATTTTTACCATGGAAAGCAGAGACTCCCTCACGTCGTTTCCCTGTTTTCGTATTTCGTTCATAGAACTTGTAGTTAATTTGCTCGTTTATAAGAAGAGGATTTAAATGCCATGTTGTCAAACATTATAGCCAGGGGCGCTGCAAAGAGCGGGAAAGTTAGAATGATCCCATGGGCCCCTGAGTGCCAGGGGCCCTAAAAACATTGGATTGGTCTGGATTGGGGGCCCAAATCTCTAGCAGCATCCATGATGTTCATCTAATTGTGATGTTAGTTGTTTAATGGCAGTCACTACACACACGCACACACACACCCGTAATCCCAAGAATGACAACCTTAACCCCTACCCGGCCCACACACATACACCAAACAAAACACAAGACTTTTATCACATTGTGTTAACATTTGAGCTCTACAATGTAATATATACTGACCCCCACACACATACACAACATATAGACTATATAGACTATGGTGTATAGTCTGGATATTTGTGACTGTTACTCTACTTATTTCTGTAGAGTTTAGCTGACAGTTTTTTTCATACATGCTTCCAGCTGTCAGGCAACAAGGAAAATGCTTCTCTTTCTTTTCATTGTACTTACAGTTTCAATGCACGGTGGTTTTAGAATTGAGTCACATCCAAAAAAGCAAATAATTTTTATGGTTATCACATGAGACACTCGGGAACCTTCCCAAGGGGGAAGAGACATGGGAAGATTAATGGTGATATTATGAATAAGCACCTGTTAGCCCATCAGCAGTAGTTAGCTTAGGGTTGATCTGCTTTTTATACCGTACAGAGACCTATAAACTGCCACTTACGTACAGTTCCTCATGCCGGTATTCATGTTTCTCCTGTTTTATGTGAATGTTTGTCTTCTTTATGGCTCCCTGGGCTGCACCAGCCAGACATCGCTAAAGATCATCAAGATGGAACTGAAAGTGATAATAATGGCTGTATTATCTGTACATATTGCAGAGTACGCATAAAACGAAACGTTTGTCTTTCCATCAAAATCTGCTACAAAAATATGAACAAGTCCTTACATCAGTTAATATTGAAGAAATATTAATATTATACAAAATATTAAATTGACGTCTTCTTGTGTCTCGTGTCCAAATGCTTTTGTTTAAAAATTAAAGTGACAGAGACTAACCTTAAGTACAGAGCTGACATGATGAGTAGTTTGTACAAACATCTGCAACATCTATCTGTACTTTTTAAGTAGTACTATTGATTACAGGCAGTAATGGCATTGCCACAGTGATGCTCTCTTTACTGTGCTTGCATGCCTTTCCTGCGTAGACTCTCTTGTACCCCACCAAGTTTGCGTTATACTGAGTCTCATGAAGTACATGTTATCCGGACTGATTCATTTGTTTGATTGTATTGTATAATCATGACATCGCTGTATAACTATTGTGTAAATTCCAGCATGTGGCGTTTCTTCTCTGCTATAATCCTGCAGCGGTTCTCGTTGCGTTCAGCTGGCTGGTAGGTAATAAACAGCTGATGTCAGAAGCTGTTCTCATTCCGGCAGATGTGCAAATCCATTGTAGTTCTGTGAATAAACAGAAAGCACAATGGCACCTGCCAGCTCATTGGCTATTAAAACACACATTTAACAACATAAGCATATCATAATGTACATCCCCAACCTAACAATAATCTGTAATATAATAGCATTCAATTTGCACTCAAAATTAATGTGGTCTGTTATTTACATCCAGTTAGGTCACTGTTATGTATTATTCACTTCGCAAAGTCTTCGGCAAGATTTAAGTGTAGCGTCAATTTATTTTTCTTTGACAACTTTCTGTCCTGACAGATTTTCATAATCACCGCAAGTGAGTTAGTGAATGAGTTAATGTAGTTTTTTATCTTGCATGTTTTTATTTATCCTGAAAAGAATAAGTTTGATCCACACAGGCAAAGTGGGTTGACTGAACTACACGTGTCCGTCAAGTACTGGAAACCAGCAAATGTACCGTATAATCTATTTTTAATACCACAGTATGCTACACCATTCTAATAACAGTGATTGAAATTTGATTATGCAGTATAACAAAAACATCCCTTTATTTCTGTGCACTTTTATTTGACTTTGGCGAACTTTCTGCGGGACTTCATATCTGGTTTGTTTAAGACTGGAACTGGTTTATCATTGAAACTACATCACCTGCAGTAAAACCATCAGTAATACATATGAACGAGACGATTCAAAGCATGCTCAAACTATCAGTCATCATGGTAACCATTTTAAAGATGACGATTCTTGTATTTGACGAAATGCAAAATCCCTCGCTGAACAAGATCAGCCAGGCTTGGCGGTACTGGCACTGCCCTCTAGTGGTAAGATGACGAATCACTGTCCCATACAGCAAATTTTGTCTCTGAATAGAATAAACAAGGACAGAGGACTAAACATGACATAAGTATAAATAAATAAATGTACATATAAATCATGAAATATATAAATAAATGCATAGCCGAAATGATTCCACTCTTCTGTTTAACCAGTCCTTTATAGAGTGACCCGCCTACCTAATTAACATGCAGAGACGGAAATAGAGAAATTAATGCATGATGAAATGTGGAAATACAGAAATAAATACATGACGAAATGTGGAAATACTGAAGCAAATAAATATACGAAGAAATGTGGAAATACAGAAACAAATAAATTCACAAAGAAAGGTGGAAATACAGAACGAATAAATACATGAAAAATGTGGAAATACTGAAATGTAGAAATAGATAAATGAATAAATGTAGAGCTGATTATGTCATATTCATGCCCAAAATGTATATACATATTTATATATTTCATCATTTATTTGTATTTATTGTGAGATAAATACATAAATATAAAGCTAATTATGCTATTTTTCATGACCAGAATGCCTATATATATATATGTGACATGATTTATTTGTACATCTATTTATTTATACTTGTCATGCTTAGTCCTGCATACTAATCATTTTACACATTTATTTTACACATATATTTTTGATTATATATTATGTGCTTGTAGCAATTGTTTGTAGCCCTTAATCATTGCTATTTTAAAAATTACACCAATCATTTGCACTATTCACCACTAACTGAAAGGTTTCGTCAGCATTTCACAATTAGGTTAGGAGAAAACCGAAGGTTTCATACCTACTGAATGGAGAACCATCTATAAAGATTTTACAATCGTCATACAAATGAACGAACCAAACTTATAATAGTGTCTTTTTCTATCACGATTAATAAAAATTGTTTAAGATGCTTTTGTTCCACCTCAAAAATAAGGGCACCTGCAAACACACACTCACACACATCCATAATTTTTGCTTGTCATCTCAAACAAACTGCTTCTTTTCGACCCATGCTGCTCTGAGATTTTAAAAACTTGGGTTTGTGTCTATTTGGCCACTGGCATCGTCGTCGTCATCATCATCATCATCATCATAATTTATATTTAAATACCTTTTTAATGTTCCTTGAAGTTTTGAGATGAACAGGCATTACACCAGATTGGAGATAATATTACAGCACTAAGGTCTACACATACATACATTTTCTACACCGTTAAAGTAGAGTTTCTACATAATTTTCCTCATCGAACCCCTTCTATGCACAAAGGAGAGAAAAAAAATAAACATTAAAAAGCATTTACATATACACCTCTCTTTACTGCTTCACGTGTAGTTTCATTGTCAACTCCACATAGTTGTACAGTTACGGTATAATGTCATAAATTACATCATCATATACAATTCAGAAAGCGCGGATCCACTGCACGCTTAATATAGGTTAACGATTCCATTGCAATTAAGATACATTTAAATACAGTATGGATGCTCAGATACATTTTGCTTGATTGCATGTGCTAATACTGGGTGCAACTGTAAGTGTTTGCCTCACTTCTGATCGGTATAAGCAGAGGACCTTGGAAAAACACTTCCTTTTCTTGACGTCACACTCCGCTCAGTGTAACTTCCATTGACCTTTTCATTCCATCCTGCATTTTTAACACTGGCATCTCACTATCAAATGCTGGCAACAGAACCCCACTCCCATATCCTTGGCTTCGACTTTAGACGTTAATTTCTCTGCATATCATATACAGGACTAATAGACATAGATGGCATGAACCGATCAGCACATCCAAGCTCCAATCCACAACCGATCATAGTGAAGCAATTCATTACAACAAAATTCTTGATTGTGATGTTCAAGCACCAAGACTAAAGACAACTGGCTTTGAATTATTGATAAATAAAAATAAACTGTGTAAAGTTTTTATGTACATATTTAACCGATAAATAATCTAACAATACTTATACTGAATTAATTCATGTTTTCCCAGTCTGGCCGACCAGATGCACTGATATTCTAAAATTTGAACATCTCTTTTCAGGTGCCACGGTAATTAACTGTTAATTATTAATTAATAACCTGGACCAACCATATTAAAACCATTTTACGCATCCCCGAGACATATTAACATTTATGCAAGGCAGCCTGGATGGCAGATAAGGATTCATACACTAAGTCCTAGAAATATCTGAAATATCCCATTTTTCCCAAATAAGCAAGGGGAGTGTACAGAAAGACAGATGAGGTGAATGTGACAAATACAGAGCGGCGATGAGGAGAAAGACGGTGAATCGAGGAACAGCTGATACAATCACAACGAGTTTCAGTCACATGGGGAGAGGCTGCAAAAAGTACCGTCCACTACCATGGCCAGCAGCAATCAGCCGAGTTAGACACACTAGACTGGACTAAGCTGGGTCGGCTTTGAAAACAGGTCGTGGGGGGGGTCGTATTTTCGTTCTTCGGCTCAGTTTTGACGGCTGCTGAAAGTGGCTTTCTCGAGGTGCTCAGCTTTTGGGCTTTGCTGTAGCGAGTAACCCCTGTGTCATATCTTGATTCTGTGTGGCTGGTGGCCGCAGCCCTCTCCCCGGGCAGCGGCCATCCCAGCTGGATGTGGCACCGCCTTCCGACTCACTACCCTCGTTTCACTTGGATGGTGGGTGGGTCTGGTAATGAGTTTGTGGTTGTAGCAGTATGCGTGCTTCAGCTTACATTGATTGGGTTTACACAGCGTTACTGCGAGCATTCTGCATTGTTCGGTAAAGGACATGAATGACAGAGAAGTGCTGGGGATTAGCAAGGGGCTAAACGGAAACTGCTAATCAACGAACCAGTGGTTCGGCAATGCTGAGGAGACATTCCAACATAACTTCCCAACTGCAAAGCTGACAGAAGCAACAGAATTTTAACAGACTGCCAGGTAATGAATGGGACACGAGAAAAACGGCACCTGTAGATGATGAATGTGCAACAAAAATGGCAACACGGGACAGGATGATCATGCTCAAACTGTCGCAAACGTGACAACATCCGCCCCCCGTGGAAGGGAAATGCTGTTGTCACGTGTCACACTACATGACAAGTGATTTTACATCACTGAAATGCACATTATACAGTTAGCAAAGCTCATGCCACGACACGGAGAGCAAACGGTGCACAGTAGGGTGCCCCCTGCTGTCAGGAGAATGAAACAATAAGCACATAGCAAAACAATGACCAGTCAAAGTAAAAATAAATCTCATTGCATAGCGTTTTTTTTTTTGTTTGTTTTGTTTTTCTGCTTCAAACGCTACACTGAATTACCACTGCAACAATAAGGACTGTATACGCATAGCATCCAGACTGCTACAACAAAATGTCGTCAAATATGCACAGTGCACGTCGAACAGCTCATTCCGGCTATTTTAGCTTTCTCTGACTACATAATACATCATTGTTATAGAACATACCGCTACATAAAAGTCATTTCAGCTGCACAAAATTCATATTGAACACAGCTACACAAAATGCAGAACGTCTCCCTGCCCTTGCGTCAATGGTCGTTTGTTGGTATACATACGGTTTATGCTTAGTTTTTAATTAGCGTTTTTTATTTTTTATTCACTCCCCCCCACCCCCCAGAGATTGAATAAATTTATTCATTATATATACTCTTTTTTATATACTAAGATTAAGACTGCTCGGCACGGTTGTGTGGCAAAGAAAAGTGTTGCTTGTGAGTCTCTGGCTATACGGAGTATGATTGGACGGTCCAGCCTAAGCCGGCCCCCAGAGCTGGGCGGGGCAGACTAGATGGGCTCTACGTAATTGGCTGGGTATAAGCCCAGCTGCCCGTTGTCTAGGCGACCTTTGCACCAGCCTTGTTCATCCTCATCCTCCAGCTTGGTCAGTTCATCTCCTACAGAAAGACAAAAGAGGAGAAGACCCATCGCCGTGTCGCGAGAACATTCATTTTGATTTACTTTTAAGTAAATTGTAGCTTTTTTATTCGTAGATTACAACAGCATTGACTGAGACTTTTTATTTAAGTCATACTTTGTTGAGTAAACCACGGTTGATTAAAGAGCCAATCAGCTTTCAGTTGAGGTCAGTTCCCCTGTGGCTCCGCCCCTGTATACAACCATTGGTGGAGTTGAAGCAGGGCCTCAGACACGGTGTGGCACTTGTGATGTTACATTGATGTAAGTTATCTCTTGTGGCTATGCTGCTACAATACTGTTCTGCCATAAGGATTAGTCAAAGCTCTGCAAAAGTCTGGTTTGTGCACCAGGGGCCTCAGCCCGCGTGTGACGGCTGATCCCATCCTACCGGCTTTGAAGCTCAGCTCGTCCTGCTCTTGCCCATCGTAGTCGTAGAGCGCCCGCACGCGGACGCCCTTATCGCCACCGCTGGCCGACTCCTCGTCGAAGGGGTTGGTGCCCCCATTGGTCTCGTTGCCCGAGTGGGAGGCTGGCTGCTCGTCGTCTGACCATTCGGCAGAGTAAGCCTGGTTCTTGTCGTAGCTGCTCACGCTGTGGGCGGAATGAGAGCCGGGAGTAACAATCCGAAGGCTTAAGGCGCCTTGGGGACGAAGCACAGCGTCGGAGGGGCGTTAATGGTCTGCAGCAGCTATCTAAATGTGCCAAGCTATTCGAAATGAATGTATAAAATCCACTGCGGAACGGAGCAAAAATGTGGACTGTCCAGCAGGGAGCTCGGAGGGAGCAAAAACGTGGACTGGCTGTGGGTCCCCGAGGACCGGATTGGGAAACACTGATGTACATTAATACGCTATGCGCCTTATAGAGAAGCCAGTTAGCTTGACTGCAGGTCTTTATACCACAGGACGAAACCTGCATAAAACAGGGAGAAGATGAACTACACACATCTGCTTGTTTGGCTTATTTCCAGGCTGATTTCTGTGTTGGTCTTTTTCATCAGTTTGCTAAAGTTTGTTAAAACCACAATATACTCCTTATTTGGTCCTCCCAATAAACAATAAATCTGTTCACCATCCCAACTAAGGATAAGAATGTTTACAGTGAACACATTTACTGACGTTAGTACTGCAAGCACTTAGCTGCAAGTTGATGTTATTTTATAAGACTGATGCAGGATCCGACCAATAGGGTTTCAGAATGTGTGCAATGTTAATTTCAGTACTATAATGTAAAGTGTAATCTAACAGTGCGTTAGATATAGGTCATTGGCCTCTACTCAGCTCTGCTTTAATTCAAGGTGTGGTATAAGACTGTGAGACTTGTCCTAGGGGGAACGGTGAACTGTACCATGTGACACAGGGGTAGAAGGTGTGGGGACAGCAAAATGGTGGAGAGGAACCAAACAAAAGTGACACACAGGAAATGCGAAGGATTTTCAGGTGCTGGAAAGAATTACACCTGGATGCAGGATCAGGTGTCAGCAACTGGGGTTCAGGGAGTAAAAAGAAACCCGCTTTATATTCTCCGCACAGGTGAATCACATGACCTGTCAGCTGACTTGGTCCCAGCCCAGGATGACCACAGCCCGCCATCTTACACTAGTGATCCAGAAGCAGAATTTATTGCTTACCTGCCCCGATCTCCACCCTGTGCCACCACATGCTCTGTCCCTGGGGTGTTGGGGGCCCCTTCAGCTTTCTTGGGTTTCTCCCGCTTGGGGATGGTGTTGGGGACATCTGGGTTGTACTCCTTGGGGACAGAAGCCCGTGAGATAAAATGTAGAACACAAACCATGAAGTGTAATTTACGCACAAAATGAATGGGATCATTGTGGTTTGCGCAAGTTCAGGAATTAAATAAAGTTAACGCAATATCTACATCTAACAGAAACACAGAAAATTTTGTTATATTACTGGCAAACAAAATACCTTATATGAGGTTAAGAAAAAATGCAAACGCATTACGGTGATGCAGAACTGGATGGTGGGTGGCTGTCCAAGCACTGGGGTGTAAGAGCAGCGTACCTCAAACTGAGGCCAGTTCATGTGCATGCCCGGCCCGTGGTTGTTGCTGAACCACCTCAGGTCTTCCTGTGCGCTGGCTGAGTTGATGGTGCGCTCCAGCTCTCGGTACACAGTCGCGTAGCTGCAGGGCGGCAGAGCAGAAACACCTCTGTGCTTTGAGATAATGGGACACTGCTTAGCAAAATGCACCCCAGTCTTCTCCACGAAACACACTCCACTTGGATCTGCGGTGCTTTGCTCGTCTTTGTATTAAGACATGAGGATAAAGTGTACAAAAAGGGACCATATTCCATGATTCTTTAGACAAGCTATTTTGTGAGAAACTCAGTAGCGGGATGCAAATTTGTGTCGTTACACCAGACTGTATTTCAACAGAGCGTAGTAGGGTGCTTCCTGGAAACACGGAAGTATGTCTTCATGCACCATCTATAGAGCCAATTTAGTTGAGAGTGAAGTCTATAGACAGTGAAAGCTATAAAAAAAAAGTTCAGGTGGGCTGATGGGTTGTGGAGCTAACCTCTGGTTCTCCGTGAGGTTCAGATGCCGCTTGATGTCCAGCAGGACCTCCCTGAGGAAGCTCAGCCTCTTCTCCTCAAACTGTTGGCATTGCTCAAACACCTGCTCCATGTGCTCCATGTACTGCGGCGTACACTTATTCAGCTCGTCCAGGGCCTTCTCGTACTTCTCCTTGGCCTACAAGAGGCGAAACGTGTTCTCACGTCATGCCAGGCGATGACATGTCCTGCCTGACCCCTGACATTGTGAATAAGCATAAAAAATGCAACTCGACATATAATGCACACAGAAGAGGTCAGGGCTTCAACGTTAGAATGACTAAGATGTGTGACCTAAGCGATTTTGAATGTGGCAATGATTGTCGATGGTAGAAACTCTGAAGAAAACATCCAGTCAGCAGAGAGTGTCTGGGTGAAAATACCCTGTTAATGAGAGCGGTCTGAGGAGAATGGTGATGACTGCCGCAAGTACGAAAATAACAGCTCAGAACAACAGTGATGTACAGAATTGATTCTCTGAATGCAGTGTTTGTCCAAAGTTGTCCTGGTTCTGGAAGCAAAAGCGAGTCCTGTTTGATGTTAGCTAGGTGTACCTAATACCATGGCCCCTGAATGCATGTTTCCTTTTAGAAAACAATTGGGTTTCTACATCAAGATTAAAATTTGATTCACTTACACAATGGAAAAGATACATTGGCTGTGAATCTGGGTATTGTTTTGACAACTCAAGGTTAAATGGATAATATACAGAGACGGAGGTTATAGGTTAATGAATTGGCCCGCGGTAAATGAAGGGTATGAGTTTCAGGACGCTCTTGTCTTCCGTAGAGGTGACCAAGTCAAGGACAAAACGGTGACATCACAGAGGGAGGCTCCAGAGAGCATAACCTGTTGTAAACCAATTATTTAATAAAAAAAAAAAGAAAGGACTGGACTTCCTAAAGCCTAAACACCTTTAAAGCAGTTGGATCGCTTTCATTTCAGTTGACTCTGGTTCTCATATTCGTTTAGTCTGTACTGCATTGGTATGTAACACCTCTTTGATATCTATCCCAACAGATATTCTTTATACCTTAATGCTAATTGGTCCTTAGGATTTGTCACCCCATTGCACAAGGTCTCCATGTTGTTTGTATAGTCTTCCATGACAGTTATATAAGGCTCTTTACATGCAGCAATGAGTGAATAAATTGATTATAAGTCAGTTTAATATAAATAGTAAAACGTTTGTTTTTTTGAGACTGCGGCTTCACAGGAGGAATACCGTGGTAACTCTGCGTAATGCCACGCTATACCTGCCCAGGCTGCCCACCTTCTGCACATCCTGCTTGCACTTGTCCACCTTCTCGTGCAGCTTCTTCTGCTGGTCTGGGGTGACAGACGCCTCTGCCTTGCTGTTGGCCTCCCGGGAGGCTGCGAGCTTCTCCTCCTTGCAGGCCATGTGGTAAACCTTCTTGGCCGCCTCCATCTACACGGGCAAGCGGGAGACGTCACCGGGAGACCCTTTGATATGTTAATGCAATCACTGAGCCTCAACTCCAGGGGATCCACTGTCTGCTTTGGTTTGGTTATAGACACCCACAAGAGCCCTCAGTAATTCACAGAGAAAAATTAACTATGATTAATGGTGCATAGTCTTGCTGTGGGTTTAGTGCCCAACCGTTGTTGCATGGGTACAAGAAGTTCAATAAATAAATGAGCAAAGCTACTACTGATTTTGTGTTTGCTTTATTAAAGTAATCTAATGAGACTAAATATTTTCCTAGCAATAAAATATACCCTCAAGCACCACCACAAACAAATGAAAAACAAATCAATATTTGGAAAAAGTCAGTGCTCAGTGATAGAAGTGCCAAAGTGCCTAAACCTTTAGCAAATCAGTTCATTTCTTTCTCACACCAAGATTTCAATGCAGTTGATTTGGAGGGATTTATGTCTGCGAGGGCAGATGAAGTAAGATGGCTACGTTCCCAAGAGGGCATTTTCACAGACCCCAGCTTCTGTTACCTGAGCGCTACTCTGCTCGTCGACTGTATTACATCAGGGCGATTTTACAGAAACCTCATTGTGCACAGTATGTGAGAGGATTAGCCGTGAATTACTCAAGAAAACCCAATTAGGCAGCGGTTTAACAGCCTCACCGTAGAATGGACTTCTCTACTCTAAGCTGCACGACTCTCACCCAGATGTCCTCAGGCAAACAGAGAATCTTTGTTAAGATCTGGTTCCACTTAGCTCACAAGTAGTGTGCACCATGTCACTATGTGTACTGTATCATAAAGCAATTTGTAAAAGTAAACATTGTTAGAACACTGTATTTGGTAACACTTTACTTGGCGGGGCACAAATACTTAGTAGTAACTCAGTAGCTACCGAAGAACAAATCATGAACAAATATAGTCGCTACTTGAGTGTGTCATGATTTATTAATGATGAACAAACATGACAGTAAGTAAATACAACTTGGTTTGTAGTTAATAAGAACATAAGAACATAAGAAATTTACAAACGAGAGGAGGCCATTCGGCCCATCAAGCTCGTTTGGGGAGAAC
>JAODJU010000130.1:19739910-19751066 GCA_026776725.1 Gnathonemus echidnorhynchus | reverse complement strand
TTCTGGTGATGATGTGCGTGATTGGCCAGCATTAGGCGCTACTGAGACTCTCAGATTCCGATTCTGGTGATGATGTGCGTGATTGGCCAGCATTAGGCGCTACTGAGACTCTCAGATTCCGATTCTGGTGATGATGTGTGTGATTGGCCAGCATTAGGCGCTACTGAGACTCCCAGGTGACGACTTACCTTCACCCTTTGGAAAAAAAGGTTTCCCAAATCCCCCTCGTCTTGGCCGAGATCCTGCAAAGCTCTGCTTCTAACAGGGAGCCCCTGAAAGAGAGTGATACAGGAAAAAGTCTGTTATTCAAAAAGCAGGCATTGTGGCTCTAGTATAATGTATCATTTCCTGTTAAAGATTAATTTACAGCTATGGTCTTATTTTAATACCCATAAAAATGACTTACTTAGGCTTTTATTTTGATACCGGACAGACGAATTAAACAGCTCTCTACTCTACCTGAAGACTCATGGATAGAAATGAGTGATATATTATTCTTTCGTCTTCTGTGCAGCAGGACTAATGTGTCATGATTCTGGATCCCTGAACACTATGCCCTTGACCTACGAGAACATTTTACCTACAGGAAATTCAATCAGTTGGAAACAAATATATTTTAATTTATAAAAAGCTACATATGATATATTTAGCCATAAATCATGCAGCTGCCAATTTCCCAAAGATCACTGCTTAGGCCTTCCTCGGGGACACTCTCAGGGAATCACGGCAATGATGCAAACGTGGAAGAACATAACAAGAGCATAGCGTGATTACTGCATATCGTCCATTCAAATTTCTGAAACGTTGTGGTGTTCCCATAGAAGGGTCCCCACTGTTTTCTCAAGAAGTCAGTTCCACTGAAAAGGTCTGGTTGCTCCACATTTGTGCCATTAACTTTCATATATCATAACGTCAACTGATAATCGAAGCAGCTCCCTACGAGATTGCCAAGTTATCGTCATTCTGATGGCACAATGTATTTTTGCCAGTTAAAAATCCATATGGAGCAACATTCGGATGCTGGTAAAAATGAGTCCCTTCATATTATGTAACTGCTGTAGGTCTAAGATGGGCGGTAAAGTTCAATAAAGCACATCTCTTTAATAAAAAGATGATTTATCAGATGATTTCCTCAACTGATGAGAAAACGAAACAATATGTATGTCTTTCAGTTCGGGAAGAAGAAATATTTCCCTGATAAAATTATTTCTTTTGGGGGTCATTTGAGGAAAATAGGGCTGTCAAATCTTAAAGTAATTATCTGGAAAAAACAGAATAATAAATCATTATATATTAAGAAGCAGAGCGAAAGGGAAAGAAAAACCACATGCTAATCCTTGATGTCTATATGATTGTATTCCCTGGCCTTCGGGGAACACATATGGTGTGCACTGTGGTTTCCATTGCTACTGCAGATATATTGGAATGTGCGGCAATAACTCAAAAACCATCTGCCAAATCTTTTTTAAACTTTGCATAGGTATTGCATGGGTGAGCAACTAAAACAGATTACCCCAAAATTGAAGCAATGCAGCAGAGTGATGACCCTTGATCCCCTTAAGACAATACCTCAAAAAGTTTTTGATGGATTATTTTCAAACTTTGCAGGGGCATTGCACAAATCCCTACTTGAAAATGATTTAATTTTGAAACAGATTTACCCAAAATTTTAGTTTGCTGCTTAGTGATGGCAAAGGAAAGGGTGAAAGCAGATGACATTTGACAGTGTGAATGGTTTCATTCTTGATATGGGTGAACATACTTGGCCAAATGAAAAGATTGACAGAATTGCATGGTGTGGGAATAAAAGTGAACTGGGGGGGGGGGGGGGGGGGGATAAACTTTTGTGAATGGTTTCATTTTCAGACAAGTTGCCCCAAAAGAGAAGCAGCAGAGCAGTTGAAGAAGTCACTTGGTTTTGTGAACACAGTAACTCTTAAAGTATTATATGGATCTTTTTAAACCCTTGCAGGCACATTGTAGGGGTGACAAATTGGAAATGGTCAAATTCTGAGAGATCGCTCTAAAACTGATGCAGGGTCACATAGTGATAGCAAAAAAAAAATGGCAGTTTCAGACATTTGATCCTGTTGGCACAATGACTCAGATCTTTTTCAACCTTGGCAGATATGTTGTAGGGTTGACCTGATCAAATTTTGAGACAAATGGCATCAAAACAGAAGCAGTACTGCATATGGACAGCAAAGAAACGGCCATCTTACTCTTGATCTTGTTAGCACGATAATACAGAAATGATTTTGCCAATCTTCTCCAAACTTTGCAGGCACATTGTTTGGTTAACAGTCTAGATCTGTTCAAATTCTGAGACAAATCTCAGCATAATTTAAGCAACAGTGATTAGTGACAGCAAAGAGAAGGATGGGATGATTACAGGCTTATCCTCATGAACAGGATTAGTCTATTTTATCATTATATACTCTATTTACCTTATCTGATCTTATTACACGTCACAAAAGCATGATATGGATGAAAAACGAAATCTAAAAATGTACACTGAATCAGATCCAAAACTGTAACTGCAATGACAGAGGGCATCATAACTGGAACTGGCTGTAGGGCAGCCAAGAGTGAAAATATAGCCACTATCTTCTAAACACAGATCTGCCACCTAAACTTATTCTGTGGATCTTTGTACAGGTGAGTAATTTTAAAACTGTGAGGTGCGAGATCATTTTCTGAATATTCTATAACAAAGTTTATATTGATTGTTGTTGCTAGCAGTGTGGTAGCTGGTTGGTGTGGATGAACGGCTTTGCTCGGACTCCAAGCTGTGCTCTCAACTGTGTGTGTGTGTGTGCATTCTTCTCAAATATTTCGATACACCAAGCCACCTAAAGAGGAGCAGAAATGGTTTTGGGTGGAGTTTGACCAGAGAGGGAAGGAAAAGTGCCCAATGAGTGCTCAGCATATGTGAGACCTCCTTCAGGACAGCTGGAAAAGCATCCTAACCCACAGAGCCAGCCCTCCACCCCAAACAATTTTTTTAAGTCAATGCATTATGTCTTTATAATTATTCTAAAATAAACCCTTCTAAAGTGTGTCCAAACTTTTGACTGGTACTGTATTAGATCACACATCCAACAGAAAATACAGGTCTTGTAGTATACATACTGTATCCCCTGTTACCAAACATAATATGACACAGAAAGATGTTCTTTCATATTTCCTTTCTAAAGAAGAGGAGAAGAGAATTCTCAGAATAATACTCTTTCACAGGATAATACAAACACTCAACCTTGACAGGTGTACTTGAGAAAGCTCATGAATAGTGATTGTCTAAAATAAAGCCTCCTCGCTTAAGCCTGTTATAATTCAGGTGAAATGCGTGGGATCAGACTGCATCAAACAACAAAAACAACCTCTCTTAGATACTTAATCCAATGCTGTTCAGCTCACTTCCACAAGAAACACAAACCAGCATCTAAGGGGGTTATTACTGGTAAGTGGATCTTGCCCCTCTCCACTATCTACTGAGTAACGTAAGTCAGTACAGGGAACAAGAAATCCCAGAGTGTCCCTGCATCAGGAATCTAATCATTTCCAAGAAAGCAAGCGCATTGTACATTGGGAAGAGGACAAGTGCAGCATTCCGCTGTCGGCGTGACAACGGTGCGAACGCGTCACCCGAAATGTCATCCCCACCGCAGTAATGAGAGCCCAGGCCTCTGGCCCCAAAGGTCTTCCTGTCCTGGGGGCAGCTAAGAGTCTGGCAGTAGATCAGAAATGGGCTCTTTGGATTTCACAGACACCCACTGATGAGGCAACTAAAGAAAATGCCCAAAGACAGGCAGTCCCCTGACAACGGGCTTTGAGAAAAACTGTTCCCTGGTGGAAGGAGATAAAAAAAAAAATCTGGCTAATTCACCACGACTCAGATGTTTAATTTCCAGCGCAGTCGGAAAGGGATCCGGCTTAAAACTAACATCGACTGAAATCCTGCCCCTCTTCATGAATAAGAGGCTGCTACTGGGGGCTATTGCAGGTTGAGCACAGTGCTGGGAGTGATTACAATGCTTAAGCAAAAGTCTTAGGTATTCAAAGAAAATTATATTTAAATTATCTTCATGTTGTTGTAAAACTATGATGCTATATCTGTCAAAGTGTGTCAGCTTAGCCATTTCAGAACCTCTGCTAAAATCACTCCAGTAATTGCACATAACATCCAATACGCCCGTGTATTTTTTTACTCAACTACTGGCACATTTGTCTAATCGATACGTCATTTACTTTTAAAAACTAATTAAATTAATTAATTAAGTGAGCTGGTTGTGTAAAAAGAAATACATAGAATGACTGAGCTGCCCCTGAGGAGAGGTTTGGGAACTGAAGTTCTTCTAGTCATCCAACAAGACATCAGTAATCTTTTGGAGAACAGAAGAAATTCTTCTTTGTTTTTACTGTGGCAAAGTTAATTTGCATATCTTTTAAAATTAAATCAAGTTTTTTTTTGTTCCGAGCACATATACACTTACTACCCCGATAAACAGTTTAAACATTTACTTTGACTGCCTAAGACTTTTGCATAGTACTGTACATGGCATTCATGATGCTTGAAACTCTTCTGTACAAAGTATTAATAATTTATTCTAGTGTGAAATTCCACCACATATTGTATCTTGGTCATGTGATTTTCCTACATTCCATATAAATCTTTATCCTAGAGACAGTAAGATATGAAGTATATATCAACACAATTCTGTTGCGGTTGTGTACGAAGGCGTCAAAAAAATGCTTCTACAAAGTGTCCGCTCTGTGGGGGGGCTTTGCTATACTCTTGTGGTCCAAAGACATGCAGTTAGGTGACTTGGCATTTCTAAGATGTCCACTGAGTGTGTATATTTGGACTGGCGTCCTGCCTCATGCTCTATGCAGCCTGTAATAGACTCTATGGCCCCCTGTGACCTTGTCCACAATAAGCAGGAAGATAGATGATATCAAAGCCAGCCAAGGTAAATCTGTGGTATAAAGAGAAATTTTCCTATACATGTTACTGGTATGATGTTTGTTGTTGCAGCATGCATCACTGCGATTTCCGGCTAAGCAGGAAATCAAGTTTTGTGATCCAGGCTACTGTTCTCTGCATAGTTCAGGGTACCCCACTTTGAACTGACTTTATCTTCGTTCGCTTACATTTAGCCCAGATTACCTTAAATCCAATGAGTTATCGACCAATCAAGTTGTGTTTACATGTAGTCAGCCAACAGCGTTGCCAGATAGACTGTTGCAGATATAACAGGAACCAATTATGTATGATTTTAGGTTTTACAAATGTTTTTTGGTACCACTTTACAATAAGGCTCCCTTTTGCTACTTGTAAATGGTAGTAACTCATTAATAAAAAGAAATTGCGTTATAACTTCTTTAAAGTTGTCTATTAATAATTTACAAAGTGTTACAACCTAATTAATAACCAGATTGTAGACCATTCAGAAACTCTTTATATGGGCAGTCTTATTGTAAAGTGCCACCCGTTTTTTTGACCATTAAGCTTTATTCAGTTAACCTCTGAAAAAATGCTAGCGGATTTACCGTTAGTGGAACTAAATTTAGCGGAAGCTAAACCCTAATCCACTAAGGAAAAACTTAGCTTCGCTAATTAGTATTTAGCAGATTAGCGGAGTCCTGTCCACCACAACCCACATTCCATGTCATTTAATGGCAGAAGTGGACAAACGCGTTTGGGAGAATGATCATCAAATTAGACTCCTGGGGAGAAAATACAACTCTTGGTCATTCTGGCCGCAAAAGGCACGTGAGTAAACAAGCGAGATTTGCGGAAATATGTTAATTATGTAAATATGGACAATGCTGCTGGTGAACATGGAAACCTGAACACTTCTGAACCAACCCAGACTGGGGTTCACACTAGACAAGATCCATAGTCCATCACAGGACACACTGGACAATTTAGAGATGCCAGTTAACATAAGTGCAAGAGGAAATCAGAGTACCTGAAGCAAGCC
Organism: Gnathonemus echidnorhynchus; assembly: GCA_026776725.1. Lineage (NCBI taxonomy): Eukaryota > Metazoa > Chordata > Actinopteri > Osteoglossiformes > Mormyridae > Gnathonemus > Gnathonemus echidnorhynchus. The sequence continues at coordinate 19,745,082 of JAODJU010000130.1, read as the reverse complement.
CACATGACTCAGGGAGGGCATGCAAAAAACACATTTACTCAATCAATCAATCTATCTATCTATCCATCCATCCATCCATTCATCCATCCATCGCTGAGCACAACTGAACTGTAGTTCACGGATCCAACTTGCAACTTGCTGTACCCTGAACTAAAAAACTTTACTTTATCCTAAATGGATTCCGGCTTTTTATGGTTGTCTAAAGCCTCTTATTATTCCATTTGGTCTGAGAAAGAAGACAAATCTGCCATCTGTTAGTCTTCCACAACTTTCCTGACCGCGACCTTCACGTCTGACGCGTGACATTGGCAGCACTATGACACTTAGCTGCCATCATGCTCCTGTTCAGATTTTATACTCCAGATTGTTTCCATGGAAATAGGGCCCAGAAGACTGTAAATTATAGAGAACAAGCCTTGACATGTGTCATCAAAGGATCTCCAAAGATCTACACCATGTTCCTTATTTTATATCTTATTTTAGCTCTTTCTCCACAGATGTTTTGGACGTTACCAAATTAACCATTTCTGCTTGTGGAGTCAGGGTCTGTGAACATCCAGTAAGCAAAGTAGCCTTTCCAATAAGCTTAAAACACACACCAACCTTAAAATGATCAGTATAAACTACCCAGCACACTGTATAGCATCAAGCATCAGGAAAACGTACAACTAATCAAGTAGGGCTTTGTGCTAACCATGCAAAGGTTGTTGGTTTGAATCCCAGAGGACACACATATAATGTAATCCTTCCGTCTACTGTATGTACCTTTGGCTATAAGTGCCAACTAGCTATAAAACAAGTATTTTCAATCAAAACGACAATGAACATACCAGGACGTTCTGAAGGAATGGTTGCCAGGAGTTATCATCGACTTAATGCCTTCTAATCGTAAAGAACGCTTCGTGTTTAAGATAGACTGCAGCCCTCCATAAACGACAGGCTGTCAACAGCTTCTCCGGCATCTTCTCTTGCTTGCAGTGCAACATGCCCACGATTAAGCAATGTTCTGCTATGGGGAGGTAATCAAAAACAGAGGCGCTGGCCGTCAATACCGCCAATATAATGACTTTAATGATTAATAAGGGCTGTGTAAGACATTACCGTGAAGCTGAAGAAGCTGGAATCACGCCCAGAAGGTTGGCAGTTTAAAGTCTGAGGAGAGGCCCAGCAGTTGGACCGTTGATGGAAGTAACGAGACTGAATTATTTCAGCAAAATATTTACCAGTGTGATGCAGTGTTTGGAGTGAGGAGTCTGATAAGCAAATTAGCTTCTTACGCACACTTCACTCGAAGGGCACAAAAATGTAGTATTGTGCTACCTCTGTATTAATTGCCCACAAACTAACCTTAGTTAAACACTGATCTCATGTTAATATACAGATATAATACTGAATCATGATGCAACTTTTATCCCAATCAGTTACTGTATTTTTTTACTATAATTCTGTAAACCTTTGTGAACTACTGGAGCTACTGAAGGAACAAGTAATGAATAATGAAGTAATGAATAATGAAGTAATGAATGATGAAATGCTGATCTCATGTTTGTTCATTAATGAATCGTGATGCATCTATTCTCAAGTAGTGACTATATTTGTTCACGGTTTGTTCATGATTTGTACTTCAGTAGCAACTGAGTTATTACTAAGTATTTCTGCCACATCACAAAAAGAGTTACCCCCTTATTTGAAGTGTATTGTGCTGCTAAAATGTGACTTTCAATTTGCTGTCAATGAATAAGGCAGCCTGAGACCTATACCAGACCTATACCAGGAAAGAGAGCCCACACCGCTGGGGTGAAACCTGGACAGCCCACCCCAGGGCACAAACACACCTCCACGATACAAAGAAAACCTGCGAACTCCACACGCAGAACCAAGGTGGGATTTGAACCCCCAAGTCTGGAGGTAGGAGGCAACAACACTGTATACCCACTGAGCGATAACACTTTTTACGGATTGATTAAGTAATTAGAAAGAAGGCTAATAAGAAGCCACAGTGACAGGGCCTAATCAAAATTAATTAAAAATTAATCATCCTTCCTGCTGAAAGATGCCAGGACACTTTTGGGTTGAGTAAACCTTTATTTATTTAACACAGCGCTATTTAATTTCAGCCATCAAAGATTGACAGTGAAATTCATTTAAAACTATCTAATTTTCCTGAGTTTCTGTGATATTCCGTAAGTTCAAACACCTCAGGTCATATTATGGTATCCTCTGACCTATTTTTCCTGCGATGGGATTATTCTCATCTCTGTTGCAGATCCCCGCTTAAAATGCCAGCCGTTTTGACTTTTTCTGTGGTGCACTTACAGAGTCAGGACATTGATCGCAAGTTTCAACAGGGCGATGCTAATGCAGTTAAAATAAGAGGGGAAATGCCATCGAAAACCGTCCCAGAGGACCGCTCAGCGTCAGACTCCGGGGGATCGGAGATATCGGCGCTAGATGCCCTTCTACCGGACTCACGAGGAGTGATATCTGTCGGTGCACCTGGGCTGGACTCTGGAGTAGAGAACTGCTTATATACGAGCGATTTCATTACTGTTGCCGTGGTGTTACCATACATTTTATTACCATCCCCGCGGAAATACGGAAACGATCATCTCCATTCCTGCTATTACCATAGGAATGTTTTTATGTGTTTTTCCCCATTCCTGCGAATTAACACAGATATCCCTCTCCACGTCACGCGCCTGCAGCCTGGCATGCTGACATCACTCAGAATATTCCCACACCCTGCAAAAGGATTTTCTGCTAGCTTAGGAATGCTGGAATCTTCTAGAAAGGAGCTTTAAGGTCAGCTGATTGATAAGCATGACAATGTGAGCAGGGCATTCTCTGTGTTACAAAGGATTCTTACCCTGATGCCAGTTGTCTGAAACCTGTTCCTGACACCTTGGCATCAAAAAAGGCACAGAGACACTCTTAACATCTGTAAATGTGGTAACACAGCTTCCTGACAGGGTTCCACTGCCGCGCGGAACGCCAAACCAAAAACCGTGACTGTAGGATCTAGTCCAACACACAAAACGTTGGAATATAAGTGCAAAACACCTTAGTTTTATGCTCAATTGTGCTGATATTCCAGGGACCTTGCTGCTTATCTCAGCTCCCACATGAGGAGTCTTTAACTAGCCTATAAGTTTTGGCAGTTTTGGCAGTTTAGGCGATTAACCAGTCACCGGTTTGAAAAGCCGGACCCTGTCCCTTGGGTCACATTGAACGGGAAGTGTACTGTCATGTTGGGTAATTTATTCATCCCGTAAGGGGGGGGGGTGTGGGGGATGTGGCGATGGGGAGACTCACGCTTTCACACTCACTGTTACGGCGCCTGCGTCTTACTCTTCACCTCAGGTCACTCCTCCAGGATTAAAACAGCTGCATGGAGCTTTAAGATTAACAGCTGAGATGTTCTCAACTGGCATCATCATGCTTCAGCCAGCTGGTGATGTCAGCGATTTATTACCTACTTCTTAACAAGAAAAAGAAAAAAAGCTTTCACGTTTTAGATTTTGAAGAAGCCCATTCCAGGTTTCCCAGAGCAAGATTAGGGAATGAAATTGCTGCTGGAGGGAATTATAGTATGAATATTACTGTATGTGACTCAGAGGATCAGGACCCTGAGTCTGTGGCCGGTATGTTGTTGGTTCACATCCCGAGATTGACAGATTGACAGCCCTTAACCCTGATTGCTCCTGGGAGTGTCTGACTCTTCTTTCTAAATTGTACATCGTTTTGGATAAAAGCACCTGGTAAATAAATAATTACAAATACATGAATACTTCATACATAATCCAGATGCATAATATCCTATCACATTACATGCATTATGAATTTTGCTTACTACTGTTTGTTTAATGAACAAATCCCTATCTCCCAGCATATAAAATATGAAATAGCATCTAATACCATCCATCCATCTTCTAACCACTTTTCCAGTGCCGAGTCACAGGAAGCATCGGGCCCAGGGGATATTCTAAGGAACACTTTGTGCCGCAACATATGCATTCATGTATTTAAACAGAAGCAAACACTAAAAAAGCACTAATTACACAGCACTATGTCAAGAAAATCACTAATGGCAGCAAACATTATGGAGTGATATAATACAATAATATAATAAAAATGTAATGACATTAACTCTAAAGCATAAACATATCTCTCTTCATTGACACGATGACGTTGGTCCCCAATCTAATCAAACCCATTTCAGGTCCTGAATTCCCAAATGAATTCTTTCCTCTTCTGTTGCAGGACATCCCAGATAGGGGGCGCTCTATTTCTGTATCACTGTGGGTATCTAACGGCAAGCGAAGCCAACCAAACGGATGACACACCGCAGTGACTCCCCTGGCCTAAGTAGGTAGCAGCGACAGTCATTTTTCCTGGAGTCACAAGATTACAGCATTTTTCCAGAAAACAAGAACACTGGAAGAGAGAAATGTGAAAATATCAGTTTGAGCTTAGAGTCTTCTTTAGCATAGAAACATAAAACAATGTCGGGTTTCACAAATTATCCATGCAGTAGAGCCAGGGGTGACATTAGCCGTCACACACCAGCAGGACCCTGAAAGTCTCAGCCTTTGGGGTACAGGGCACTGCCTCCCTCTCATTTACACACCCTTATGAGGTCCGATTACAGCTCGGCAGAGATCCATGGATGAACAGGAACGGAGCGATCGACTTGGTAGAACGCTCCTCGTCTTCTCCAGTGTCCGTGAGTGACCAGTGCAAACAAGCACTGATAACCAGCTTTAACACGCCTCCTTTGCTGCTTCAAACTGCAGAAGGCTCTGCTGTTAAACCTTTGAATCAGGTACTTGACCTAAACTGCTCCAAGAAAATTTCCTGCTTTATGTCTGGGTCAAACCTCACGATTCGCTCAGTCCGGGGCACAAAATTTAAAGGACTTTGCTAAACCAACAAGCTTCTGCCTTTCAGGGATTCAGGGAGTCGGATTTTCCCATAGTGTTTTGCAACAACAAGGGCAAAAGAAAATGGAAAAAAATACAAACTGTGTTTAATTGTGGCTGCCAAGCCCCTCCCATAGCAAGATTTGACCCTGAGCCAAACAATAATCACTATGCTCCATTTGGAGTCAGAGTCTTGTTGACAGCAACAGAATGAAGACTCTACTGTCGATGTCCAGGGCAGAGACCCCTCCCT
>JAODJU010000130.1:19720760-19739810 GCA_026776725.1 Gnathonemus echidnorhynchus | reverse complement strand
CCCCCCCCCCCCCCCCCCCCCCCCACATAGGGATCTGCATTAGTGGGGTTGATTAGGTGTCCCCTGCTGCACCCAACAAGGACACTCACTTTGATATAAGATCACATGCAAAATCTCTCATTAACTGTTCCATCTCAACATTGATATGACCTTGTGAGTGTGGTCCTGCAATTTTCTGGGCAGATCTCTGGATTTTTGGTCATTAGAGCTTTCAAACATTTACGACACGTCCCAAGAGAGGGGCGCCCAAGCGGGAACAGACCAGGCCCAAGACACCAGGCCTCCTGGTCCAGCTCCCAGGCGGAACGCTGTATGACTAAATGTCACGCCGATTACATGGGATGGGTTAAGAAAAAAATGGCGAAGTAAATGATTCCCCTAAGTGGGGGGCAGAGGGATGGGTAATACTGACAACACCCCCTGGGGGGACCAGCAAGACACGAGTCTGAACAAGCCTTCTCATCACTGCCTGCACATAGCGAGTATCAAGGAGCCAGTGCACGAGTCATCATGGCAGGATTTAGGCAGCTAGCCAGTGGAGCACTTTCAGTCCATTTTTAGCCCTTTTGCACACTGGATAAAGCCTCTTCAAGACCGAAGATTTAATGAGCGGCACTCCTGTAGCCCTCCTCAGACAGACATCACAGTGCTGCTGGGTTTTCACGCCTGGGGCGTCCAGTGCTTTCTGGTCACACAAGCCCAGGAAAACATCTAAGGTAAACCAACCAATGAAATACACAAGAAGCAAGCTTTCCAACACAAGTGCACAGAAATCTCATGGCATCAGGTATCCTCTAATGGAGAGTATCTACAGAAAAACACAATGAACTCAATGTCTGTGCACCAGGGAAAAGTCTGGCTGATCTAACAGTCTGCAGTGCACTGCAGGCTGAGTGAATTAACCTGCCCAATTTCCATCACCACTTGGTGTACCAACTCAAGACCATGGCAACATGTAGAGAAAGACCCCAACAGTATGCTACATCTACATGGACAAAGTTAAAGGTCAGCTGAAGCACAATAGATGATCTTTGTTTTTCTGTCAAAAACAGCCTGGAATTGACAGACATGAATGACTTTAATATTTATGGAATGTGACAGGGTACAGCTTCGACTGGAGTAGTCCGTCACATACCAAGGACAATTTAGTCAGTACTCAACCTGAATAGCATGTAATTGGATGATTTGGAGGAAATCAGAGTTCCCACAGGAAAGACTCAGAAAACTATGTCTTGATGTTGAAGACACAAAACTAGACTTGAACCCGTATAAAATCCATGGGGCCATCCATCTTCCATAAAAGCTTTTTCAGTTCAGGCTCACGTTGAACAGGAAGCACAGAGCACACACACACAGACTTAATCACACATACTAAGGGCAATTTAGAGATACCAATTCCACAAACAAAGAACCAGGTGCCATTTAGATAAAAGCAGCCTTACAGAGACTCAGTCCATAACAGTAGGATTCTTCCTCCACTTATCCAGTTCAGGGTGGGGGTGTAGGATTTTGTAAGTAATAAAGTTTCACACCAGAGATAGCCCACTGGGACGTCAGTAGCCCATTAATATGTGTGTGGGATTTTCCCAGGGTTTTCCTGATCATGTTTCATCTTCATGTATAATTCAAACAGTGATATACCCCTCTGAGACGTCTGTCAGCTCAGTCGTCTCGGAACCTCTCCGAAAATCACCCCGGCATTCGCAGAAACCTTCCAGTATTCCCAAGTTATTTCTTGACATGACAATTAACATACCATTACTAGCTAATGAATACCTTATCAATTTATTTAACTAATTGAGTTAATTGTGAGCTGGTGGTACAATTTTCCATATAAAACAGACGGTTGGGGTCCCTGGGGAGTTCATCTAGTTGTCCAATATGATATGAGCAACTTTTTTCGATAACCGAAAATTTCTTAGCAGATTTTATACTGTTACTGTTCATTTGAGTGTGTGTGTGTGTGTGTGTGTGTTTTAATACACTTGCTACCCAAATACATAGCTTAAAACGTTTTCCTTGACTGCCTAAGACTTTTGTACGGTACCGTAATACCACAGCCCGGCACCTGAACGCTAACTCGCAGCTGAGATCACGACCTTAACATCTACTGCGCCTGCTGTCTGTGGAAAAGTAATGTTTCAGGCAGCCAATGCTGAGACTTCTGTTATATTTAAGATTACTGTGATCATCTCTTTTGTTCGTGTACCGTCGCAAATGGGGAAAAGGAGTAATACCTACCAAGCAAGGATAAACACAATCATTTTAGGAGAAAATTACCAGCCCTTTCCCTAGTCAGTGCCTGCTAGTCACTAGAGAGACCAGCTGGGTCCCTGGTTTCCTCTCATGGTTATTTAGGCATTTATCTCACAGACCTGTATACAAACTTGGGACCGAATGGTCTTAATTGTGCAACGTAAACGTGACAAAACAACGCCGGAGGGGTGATGAAAAGGGAAAATTTTAGGCTAGAGCGGCGACATCGTGGCTTCCTGCTCCGTTCTGCGGCTGGATCACCGTCCTCAGCCTCCCTTCTGTGTAGAAACGCTGTAACGCCGCAGCCGACGCAGTTCAGCACCACGGACAGCTCTCACAGGAACGCATAGCACATTCATAGATTAATGCCGTTTAATATCCAGCCTGTTTTTTGTTACCATTTAAAATATATACTGTTTTATTTAGGCCTGCTTACACTTACACTTGCATTGCTGACACCATAAATTGTATATTCCGTAACGCTAATAACCCCTTACATCTACCTCCCTTTTTTTTGTCCTGCAAATTATTTATAAACGGATTCACTGTCCAGAGATATGTCTCTTAGGAGCCTCTGTGATGGCTTTTAATATACATTTACTTAAGGAACCCCCGGAGCAATCCGCAAACACCATATACGTAAGTGGCAAAATGCCACGGCATGTTTTTTTCGGCGGCGAATTGTCTCTTACGTAAGAAACATCGCCTTACATCACCAATCAAGAATCTGCACCACAATCAGAAATTCATATTGCAGGGACATGGAATACTACGGCATGTTACGTTTCAAGCCAGTGTTGAAGAGCTAAACATTAATTATTATAATTATATAATTCTGCAAGGCGTTTTAATGATCTTTACATTAGAAATATACACATACATACGATCAATGACAGCACATGACCTATAAACAAAATGATCGAAAAACAAGATTGGATCTAGTGATCATGAAATCCAATCTGGCATGACGTGGCATGGAGATAAATCGCTGTGCCCTGATCATCACGGAGTTTCCCAGGTCAGCATAATCCGCACATTAATCACCTTCTGGGGTGAATATGCACATTCCACAACTTGCAGTATCTCATGCTTTTTATTTATCTAGCTGCGTTGGCACAGTATCACACATGAGGCTGTATCTCACCGCCATTTCTCCAACGCAGCACGAAAGCATCCTCGATTATTTACGCGCAAATGTACTTTCCAGCAACGACATTCTATTATATCGTTAACACATTTCAATCGTATAAAAAGCATAATATAGATTCCGACGCACCAGACCCGGAATGAAGAATACCGATTGTACCCTTAATACAATGAATGGTTCGGCGTTACGGGGTAAATACGGTTCCCTACGTCCGAGGAGAGGTTTGTTTATTTCATCGTAGTGTCAGGATGGAGGGGGCTTCTAAAAACTAGAGGCGCCCCTCATCCACTTGTTTTTATAGCGTAGCGTAATAGCGGGGCTGACATACCAGGTATCCCACCGGACCATCGTCATGCCCTGGTGCCACAGAGACTGCTGATGGGTGTTTGTTACCCACCAAAGCATGTCCCCAACACATCGTGACCCATCGCTTTCATTGGAAAAGAAATACCCTCCCTAAAATTAGAGCACCGCAGTGTCAAGATTAAAATCAACGTTTGTGCCGATTGCATCGGAATGTCAAATATTGTGTTTCGCAGTAAAAGCACACGCACATTTCTGCAAATTTTACCAATACGTTTTACTCTTGCCAGTGACCATTATTCATGGTTAAAACCATGTCGATCGCTCCTTAAGAAAAACACAAAGCACTGAAACAAATTACACAATGTTATTTAAAAGGGACATCCTTATAAAATATACAAAGCGGCTGAACAAAAAAGGCAGCGAAATGCATGTTAATCCTTAATATAACTAGTTAAAAAGGCACATCAGTTAATAAACCCGCAGGTATGCGATACGGACTTACCAGAAGTGGGACGCAGTAGTCCAGCAATTAAATAGGAAAATGCTCCTTCCTGCTACCGTGACAGGAGGCTGCAGACTCCGCCTGGGATCGACATCCAGCAGATGAGGACGAGCGCAGCGGACTGAGAGCGAAGGAACCGCAGGGAGCCTCCGGCAGGTGGGGGATGGGCCGGGGGGCGCTGATCTTACATATTAATGACGAGACTGAGAAGTACACGGTGTTTGCGCTGCTGGGACCCTAATGGGGAGACAAACGCTGCTAAAGCATCACTTCCTGGGTGGCTTCTTGTATAGAAGCCCGCGGAGATTTCAGACTAGCAGAGTCAGAAATAGGCCCTAATTTCCTGCGAAAGCTGAAGAACTGTTCAAAAATACGCCCATTCATGCATTTAATTTCAAATCTCAAAATTATCCATTTTTTACAAAAAGGTTGTTTCCTGCATGTGTGCAGTTACCAGGGCCTGATTCGTTTTCCCTTCGCCTGCCGCCAGCATTTTATTTATTTACTGTAATTTTCTTTATTTACTGTGATTACCATTGTCTTTCTGGAGATTATGCACGACAACCATTATTATGTACATTATAAGCAAATTTGCGTGACATCTGTAATGTGCTATAATTAAGTTTGGTAGGCTACTTGACTAATTTATGATTTATATTTTCTGAGTGTAGGCCTATGATTTACATTTTCTGAATATTGATCCAGTTAAAATGGATAAGCGTATGCATTATTAATATATTGCCTATATATAGATCACTATAAACGCTGTCTTGACAAAATAAAAACAAAACAAGAGGGATGCATGTGAACCTTGACTGGCAGCCGCTATAGCTGTTGAGGAATCAAATTTAGACTTTTTCAGGAATCGTTATGCATGTAACTTTGTTCTTTATTCGGCTATCTGTTGCAAAAGTAGCCTAATACGAGTGAGTAAGGATGTCCATCGTAATATAGTATGGCGTGTGTATGTAGGCTGTTTGCAACAAAGTGAGACTTTTCCTCTCAAGCTAATCGGTGTCTTCCAGAGAACCGCATCACTCTTAAGTTTGATGCTAAAAAAAGTCAATTATATCAGAGATGTATAGTGATCTGAGTTCAACAGAATCACGCAAAACGTCAGATCGATTGAGTGCTAGAATAAATTGCTAGGAACTTAATTCAAATAACTATCTGTTTATGTCGTAACTCTTTCGGTAGGTCTAAGATACATGCATACTGCGACATACATTATCATTATTATTATTGCTGTGGTTGAATGAAAGTAATTCTTTGTGTGATCATATTAAATATCCTAGCATTGTCACGCTTATTAATTTATTAATGACTCATAAATTATGTGTGCTTCTGCCTTTGTAAAGCACTTTGAATTGCCTTGTGTCTGAATTGTGCCGTATAAATAATCCTGGCCTTGCCTTGTAATAATAAAGTGCGCTTTTCTCGGGGAAGTTTTTATTTGCGGCTATTGTGAATTAAGTGTTTTATAACAGTCAGTAGTTAGCTGACGCTAGTGACGCTGAGCCAATAGGAAGCGAAGCTTGGGTTTTCTATCCAAATACAGTCGTAGTTCAACCTTTATATGGGAAGAGAAGCATCGTGTTCCCTTTTTGTGAATCAACACCAGTTCGTTATAATGTTAAACGCATCTACTCAAACCGACCCGTTAAACTCAAGAAATTAGTGTAAGAAATTAGTTAACGAAATTATCCTCGTTCTACAAACGTACCTTTCCATTATAACCCTACTTAGAATTCTAACCTTATAGCGACAATACTGCACAAGTCTAACCTGATAGCGACCTCTAGTGGTTTGAGACAAATTGTAGGCCAAAGCATATGAAAGGGGGATAGAATTAAAAACAAAAAAACAGTATGTTAATAATTGCGGGTATTCGTGAGACCTGATGCCGTGAGCTCTGATTTAGCAGAAAATGTAAGCCCGAGACACATGTACACACTGTCATGAAAGGAAGCATAACTTGACATTTGCCAAGACAAAAGTGCGATAGCATATTCAATATATTTGAACTTAATAATATTTCATGAGGCAGCATTATATATGCCCCAAGATTTGTGTTGAATGCTATAAGCAATTCTGACAATATTTTCGTGACAAAAGATCACAGAGCTATCACAGGACAGTGAGATTCCAGGTTAAAAACCATTCCACTGTACATTCATATTGTTCAAATACAGAATTAAACAGAAATTAACTGGATTATTTCTCTTTGAATTTCCAAAAAATGCTTGTACCAGTCAACAAATATTGCAGAATAAAGGAAAACAATTTTATTGTCTTTTTCTAGTCAAGAACTATTATAGAATATAGAAACAATCAAATCGCAGCTTGAATTTGACTAATATTTTGACAGAACAGCCTAATGAGAAGAGACATACATACAAAAAAGCATCAGCATAAAGTATTATTTTCAACTTTCTGTCAATTTACGGTTGACATAAATCAAGATGCCAGATTACCTCACAATTTAAGATACTGGAGAAAATATGCATAGAAACATTTTCTTTTTCTCCACTACGCCCAGGATATTGAATAATATTTCAGGAATCGGGGGTAGTGCTGTGACCTCCAGGACTGCAGATTCCGTTCGCGCCCCAGGCACAGTTTGTATGGCCCTCCACTGATACTCTGCTATTGGCTAGTTTCTTTAGCTTATGCACGTTTTACTTTTTTAAAAAAAATGTTCTTGTAATTTGTTTTATTTTCTGCAATTTAGTATTTTAACTACTTCAAATATCCCACACGTTTCTTATTTCCCATTTAATTGGTTATAATCTCTTGTTTAAATTGTTGTTTTAAATTTACTTGTACTTTGCCTTGACCACGTGAAGCACTCTGATTATGTCTGAAATGTTCCATGAAAATAAATTTGCCTTGCTTATGTCCAGATGGGCTTATTTCAGGTCGTTTTTTTCCTGTCCAAAGAATCAGAATAAGAATTAGCTTAATTTGCACACACAAGGAACTGGTTTCCGGCAGTCAGTGTCTCTCCAATACATAAAAATACAATAGAACAAAACAGTACAGATTAAATACAATATAAAAGACATCTTATTTACAGACAGTAAAAAGACAAACAAAGTGTATGGGAGGGTTAGAGTCAGTTCAATGACATGCAATGAGAATTAGTGTTTATGGTGTGTGAGTGTTTTGTGTGTGTGGTTCTATGTGCTATGATGGACTGGCGTCCACTTCAGGATCAGCCCTGGCTTATGCCTTGAATGTCTGAGGATAGACTCCTGACCCTGCTTTAGATAAGCTTCAAAACGGGATGATGGATGTGTGAGCAACTGTACTGGAGGCCATAAAAAAGACCTACAGACAGGTATATTTAATTTAGACTATATATTGTCTATGACATCTCATGTATTTGTACTGTGCTTATAGTCCTGACCTATATTTACATTAAACAAACATATTTTAGTCAAAATTAAATTTTAAGTGAAAGGACACAAGTGACTCGGAAAAAAAAATTCAGTCATTTGTTATAAATAATGAGCTTTACTCTGGAGCAGGAGTCCAGTCTTTCTATGTACCTGGTACCACCTTCAACTGAAAGGAGAATTTCCTGGAAAACAGACCAGAGTTAAAAGCATTAAAATGCTTCAATTTATTAGCAGAGTCACATGATGAATTAGGCTTCTGTGTAGCAAATGGGTTTTCAAGCTGAAGAAAAAAACATTTAATGCCTCAGGATGGATAAGGCTAAAACAGAACCATTATTCTTCGTAAATATCTTTATAATGGGCTGTAATTCTCATTCGCCTGGGATGTTTACTTTAGTCTGCACATGGGAAAAGTAATAACCAAATGGGGAACAAAAAATACACCAACAAAGAACAGCACCAGAATGCTACTTTGCCAGACTGATTGAAGTGATGTACTGAGATGATAACAACTGAAATATTGTAAATTGCTTACATTTTCATATTTATAACGAGCTCTGTCTCCTTTGATCAATGCCTGCATTCATCCATCCATCCATTCTTGCATTCTTCCATCTATCCTTGCAGTACAAGGTCAGTGGAACGTCTATGGAGCCAAACTCAGCTAGCACAGGAAATATAACAGAGGAACATTCTTGACGAAATATCAAGAGCATGCATCCACACACACACACACACACACACACACACAATTTCATTTCCCCTCCATTTTCATTGGCTTTGTGTGATGTCGACCACATAACGATGAAGTCATTTTTTTACAAACGCACATATTAGGTAGATGTCATTTTTAATAGCTTCCAAAACTGCAAGGATATACATGAATAAGCAAGTTAGCTATGCTGGTAGGTGATCTCTGACAGCCATCTTGGGCAAACTGGACTATGGAATCTTGTTGCTTTTTGCTCCCTAACACCTATTAACTTTGTGCTTCCATTACTGGCATAAAAGTGAGACCTAGATTAATGATAACGTTTTCTTTGTGTCCATGGCTATCCACTGGTGGTTACATTCCAATAACCCTAACATTTCTAAATAGGTCCCTGAAGAGGTCCTTTTCAACTAAGACTAAACGTGAAGTTGGCAAAATGATTGTGGCCATTGTTAATTCTAAGGGGAAAACGAAAAATAACGACATGACCTTATAGTTATGGAGGCATTCATTAGGCTGCTCAGTGGCCGACACGGAAACCAGGGGTTCTGGAGATGACAAATTTATCGTCATGAAATGGTATATCTCCCAGCCGCACGGTGGCGATATCACAAGCAGAAGAAGTAGAAACACAACGGCAGCGCAACTTCCGGCACTATAAATAGTCGTCATTAAAATGCGACTTCCTTTCCGGTGCAGGTCTAATAGCAAGCTGCTAAGGTGGGCAGTTTTTTGGTTCGACATCTGTCTTTATATCTGTAACATCGTTGAAGAATTGCGGTTTTTACTGTTACTAGAGGTTTTATTATCTTCTTGAGTGCATATGTTCTATACTCTTTCTTGAAAAAAATGTATCACGGCCCAAATTTATGCTGAAATGTCTGGCATCAGTATCACGTACTGGGCCTATCGTTTTGCTTTAAATATACAAAGTACAACATATTTCCAAAAAAATCTATTTCTTTTCCCCCGGTCGCATCATTATATTTTCTTTGATAGCCGTCCTATATTCGGCGTAGCTTAACCGGGGAATCAGGAAAAGGGTTTGCTATCACAATGAAGGTTCTCCCTGTATTATAAACAGAATTTATCAACACTGTTAAAATGTCTAGTTTTGTAGGACCTCGCCGGGTACTTGGCGTTTAATATTCATCTTTATAGCCCATATTCAAGACGTAAACTTAAGTTGCTAGCTAGCTAGTTAGCCATGCTATTTCCAATCTAGTATGAGGTTTCACTTCGGTTGCCAACTTTCCGGAACATCCACGTAATGGCTGTAAACCGTGATCATCTGTCATGTACAAGTAACACTTGTAGTGCTTGTGAAATACCCAGCCTTATGTAAAGCTGTTTACTTTCTGGTACAGTTAAAGGTCTCCCTATACATAGCTCTTGATGTCTGTCCTCGCAGATGTTGATGCCCAAGAAGAATCGCGTTGCCATCTATGAGCTCCTCTTCAAGGAGGGCGTGATGGTGGCCAAAAAGGATGTGCACCTCGCCAAGCACCCCGAGCTGGCAGACAAGAACGTTCCCAACCTTCATGTCATGAAAGCCATGCAGGTAGGTGTCTCCCCGTCCTTGTCGGGCATCACGTGAGTCTCTGCACAGCCAAGGGCCGTTTGGAATGGAGGCTTGAGCACTGCTAAGGGATATGGGGTGGGGGTCCCTGTAAAGAATGGGTTATGCTGCCATAACATCTGTCTTCAAACCACTGACGGTCCAAGAGGGTCTGGATCCGATCCCATCCCAGGCAGGACAGGGCACAAGACCTGGGCAGGATTATAGTTCAGCTTGGGGCAGATACTCAGTCATTCTCTATGAATTTAGAGACACCAGTTAGACTAGCTGTCTTTGTTACTGGAAGATACTGGTCTACCTGGAAGAATCTCATGTAAACATGAAACTCCACACATACACACACACGCAGTGGCAGTGGGATTGGAACCCTTTGCCCTGGAGCTGTGAAACGGCAGTGCGGTCTCTGTGCAGCAACAGGCTTCCTGTCTAATGCTTCATCCCTGTTTAGTGGCAGTAACTGAGAGCACAGGGTGGTTGATTCAACCAGTTGCTACATTTCATCAGACATCACCTAGGCTTTCTATACATGTCTGTCATTTTGGATCAGCCATCCATTAATACTTTAATACTAAAGCAGTCCTTTAAAGGGATGGTGTGTGGCTCCATGACTTAGGGCTCTCTGTGCAT
This sequence comes from Gnathonemus echidnorhynchus, assembly GCA_026776725.1. NCBI lineage: Eukaryota > Metazoa > Chordata > Actinopteri > Osteoglossiformes > Mormyridae > Gnathonemus > Gnathonemus echidnorhynchus. Next base: position 19,729,280 of record JAODJU010000130.1, on the reverse strand, counting down.
AATTTGAAGGTCACTGGTTCTAATCCCTCGGTGATGCTGCTGCTGAGCCCCTAAGCAGGGCCCCTAACCCCAGTTGCTCCTGGGACTGTCTGACCCTGTTTTCTTAGTTGTGCATCATTTTGAATGAAATTAGGGCTGATGATGTGGACAGGGTTTCTTTTCGCTGCTTAAAACACGGATACCAGCTGCATACCTTTGATTGACCGAGTGTTTGGTCGCTGTGTTTGCCTGTAAAGAAATATTAGGCAGGAGGTGGTATTTAGCCGCGTCTGGTCGCTATTTTTTGGCCACGTGACACCTAAATATTTGTTTCCTCACCTAAAGTGGCTGAAGGGGAATTGTCACGTTTTAGGCATACTAAACCAAGTAGGATTATGTACCAGACTTTTATCATGGGTGTTTTATTTTCTTATTTTCTTTTTTAAGTCTTGGTGTTACCAGGATGAATGGCGGCCTTTAACTTGTCTCGATCCCTCCCTTTGCAGTCCCTGAAGTCTCGTGGCTACGTAAAGGAGCAGTTCGCCTGGCGCCACTTCTACTGGTACCTCACCAACGAGGGCATCCAGTACCTGAGAGACTTCCTCCACCTGCCCCCCGAGATCGTGCCGGCCACGCTTCGCCGGCAGACCCGGCCCGAGACGGCGCGGCCCAGGCCCAAAGGTGGGTTCCCGGTCTCCCTCTGTGTGAGATCGGCCGCAGTGCTGCTGATCTTACCGGTTGGGAAATTTTGGCAGGAGCGAGCATACCTGTAATGGAGTTTCACGCACACACACAAAATAAAAAAAGCCTTTTTTAAAAAAACTGTCAGGGTTCTAGGACAGAGTTCTAGGAAGTCTGAACTGAAAGCCACTTAACAAGCTTTATCCAGCTTTGCGTGGAGCCTAAACCTACTTTCTCAGCTCAGGTGACAGTCGCCGGTCAGTCGCCGGTCAGTCACTGTCAGACCCTGACTCTCAGTTACTTGGCCTATTGTCGGTTACTGATATCCAGTCCCCTGAGCCTGGAATCCTGTACATTATATGCTCCAGTCCTGTTACTGTAACGGCTGCTTGGTTGCTGTTTTGGAGGCACTAACTGAATCATTGCTGACTACCTGATTCTCGTGGGTAGGACAAAATAAAATCATTAATAAGAAATGTCTTTCTGTATATGTAACATTACATGGAATGCTGCAGTCCAGCCTGCTGTCTGGCAATTCAGAAATTCTGATTTGGTGCCGTCTGGACAGATCACAATGGGAAAAGCAGACCTGCACAAATGTAATGGATGCTGGTGAAACTATTGACAGGATAGATTAATGCAGGCTTTTCAGTACAGGCACTGGCATCCATCCTAATTGCTGAGTTAGAGTAAGAGGTCTTACAGGACAATGCCTGTCTGTGGCATTGAGGAGAAATGCCAGATTATGTTATCACAAAAATCCTGCTGAAATTAAATGTGTTGGTTAACCTGGTAACTGTAGTCTTTAAAATGTTTGTATTATAGTGCTGTCCCAAACGATTGTTTCAACGATTAATCTAGTGATTATTTTTTCGATTATTCGACTCCTAACAACTGATTTTTCGATTGATATGATAAATTTATTGATAAGCAATTGTTTTCGTTAGTCATTTAATACAATTCACTCCCTCCCCCCCACACACAGATCTGAAATTCTCATTAACATTTCAGTTTATTAAAACATTTCTTAAACATTAGAGCCTTATGAACAAAAAAGGCAGTGTCTGTGGTTGGGCGGAGCCTTACAGCCGACTGCTTCTGTTCCAGGGCTGGAGGGGGAGCGGCCCGCTCGGCTGGCGCGCGGGGAGGCGGACCGCGACACGTACAGGCGCTCTGCGGCCCCACGTAAGTACGCGCTGTCGGAGACGGGACAGCTGGTGGTGTCAGTACTGCCGTTTTCTCAAGGTGGGGAGAAAAGGAACTGAAGAATGAGTGTGCAGTGGCAAAATTCCAGTTCTGTGTTTTCAGTTCAGTTGTTTATTTGCCACGTGGCCAAGGCCGGTGGAATTTTTTGGTACAATATATTACTCCACGAACAATACATACAGGGACCACAGCAGACTCTCCACACTTTTATCAACAATGTACAGTGATACAATGCACCCCAAAACAATACAAGGTAGTATAGAATTACACACAGCATGCATTGGATGAATGGAGAGAGGAATACAGAATCCTGACAGGCTTAGTGGGCTGAGACCTGCATCTGAAAGAGATGGTGAGCCGGATGTGTAGGGTTGGAGATGATCTTTGCTCGTTGTCCGCGGGGTATATAAAGATTCAGAGGGGAGGTGGGTTGTACTTTACCATCCACTGTGGGTTTCTCTGTGATTGACTGTCAAAGCCGCTGTACCTTTTTATAACCTGTCTTAGTTAAAACGTGCTTACTTGATATTAAGTAAACAGAATCAGGTGATAAGCTTATGGAAGTAAGGTTGCAAAATTCTGGAAATTTTCCCGTTAATTCCCATATATTCCCATGGAAAGTTTCCAATTTGTAATATTTCAAAAATTCCCCAACTTACCTTCCCATGGAATGGAAATATTCTGCAAAGTTTCTGGAAATTTTCCATCCCTTTGCCAACCCTATATGGAAGAGAGTCAGAAGGCTGTCTGCTTCCCAAATGCACACGTGTCTAAAGTTTCTAACCAGTCACATCATTAGTTCTCTTTTTCATATTTACACACGTGCAGTAGAGAACCTACAGTAAAGCAGTATAATGTCGGCATATCAACTTTAGTTCCACGATTATCCTTACATAACTAAATCTAATGTAATATGCAACAGGCGCTAATAACAAAAATGGCACAAAAATATTATCAATGTTGAAAAAGTAGTTTTACAGAATTTAGCTTTATAGTGAGAAAAGTCTGAAGTCATTTTGCCTGAGCGAGACGCACAGTGGTGAAGTTCTTTCTCCCGTCTAGCTGGTGCAGACAAGAAGGCTGAAGCTGGGGCTGGGGCAGCCACAGAGTTCCAGTTTGTGAGTACCAGTTCCTCCAGCATTTTTCTTTCTGCTCACGAAACCTGGGCACCTTCTCCGTGCCAGGCCTACGCCTTACAGAGCTCCGTGTGTGGATTATGCACTAATAAGGAGAACTGTTATTTTTCAAGTCTGAGGTAGATCATTGTCGCTTAGAGCAGCCAGTACACGTCTGAATTTTATCGTTTCTCTTCCTCTTGCAGAGAGGTGGCTTCGGACGTGGGCGAGGACAGCAGCCACAGTAACGTTTCTGTAAAATAAAGTCTGAGCCAATCTGTCATCGTGCCCTTAGTCTGTTTTGTGGGAGTTATGGGTGATTGCTTTATGCATTTTAGACGATTTCCAAGAAAAACTAGTGCTTATTTTTTATATCAAGAATGACAGTGTTACTGAATTTGGCACTTGTGTGTTACAGCTTCCAAACGCAAACTGATGAAGCTTCTGGCTTCTTGGTTTCTTGATAGTGTCGCATTCCTGGAGTTATAAGATTTTTAGCGATGTTGCTCTTTTGGGTGCAAGATAAGATTTTTCTATGTTGGTTTATCTGTGACATTCATCTTCAAGTGAAGAGGCCTTTTTAGGGTTGTGTGAGCACACATCAGAGAATGCATCCATACCTGCAAATACCTTCCTACTTTAGAACAGTTGTGTAGACTGGCAGATAATGGTCTGCTAGTGTTCAGTGGTTGCTTTGCTAGGTGCACCTCCCCTGGCAATTTGCTCTGAACACTGCTGTGCTGAGCTGCTGTTCACTAAAACTTCTGGTTTGCTTTGTCATTCTCTGACCTTGTTCAGGCGTTTTGCACTGTAGCACTGCTGTGTACTGGGTGTTCCATCACACTGTTCCGTTAATTAGATACTGCAGTACATGAAAATTATGCCATGTTCAAATTCACCTCACGAGCACAATTTAAGCACTTAGCTGAAATATAATCAAACCTAAATGTTCTTTTTCTGCATGATAGTTGCAACCGGATGATTGGCTGTTCGGAGGATCAACGTGTGTATTAATTAGAGGTGGTTCCATCAACCATGGTTTCTTAGCTGGGTTAACTTATGCCAGTAGTCATGATTGTTCGGTAAGAGTGATCCTACCACCAAAATCCACTTTTTACTTTTATATGGCTTGATATAGAAATGTGTTGATCATGTTTCCAAATGGTATTGCAGAAGACCCACGGTAGGTGTGGTACTGGGCATGTCAATCGTAAGTAACCAAATTCCTGTTGGTTACTCCCTTTGGGTCAGATTGTGATTGGCGGACTGTCCAGTTCAGTCACAGAAGTGGCTGTTTTCTACAGTCTGAATTTGGTCAATGAAATTAACCTCCATGTTCATGTGTCACAACACATTAAATCAGGGCCTTTGGTGAACTTCAACTGTAGCCATGGCGACCGAATCCTCAGCCGCCACCCCCCTCCCCCAGTCCACCATGTGCACACAGGAGCCAGGTAATAAAGGGCTTTATAATTAGCATCAGGTGTAGTTAATCAAAATGGGATGAAGTCAGCTAACTTACTTAAAATAAACCCATACTGCTGTCTACAGTTGGTTCATAAGGGAAATAAATATTCCACTTTCTGCTTGGGAAATTAAATTAAATGATGCTGCCAACTTCAATACCCAAATGCATCGTCTCAAACCAGGCAGATTCCTTCACCGGTTCGTATCCAGTGAACATCTTGATCGCGCTCACCCTGGGTATCTGTCTCGACTTCATCCGTTTATGGTGAAATCTGCAGCCGCTACTGCAGTGCAAGTAACCGACCCAAAGCACCAGGAAGCTTAGATAGAAGGCAAGCATTTAAACAGGAAGTCAGGAAACAGGCGAGAGGTGAGAAGGGACGGGGGTCCCAGAGCAGCGGCTGTGAAATACTGGCGTTTATTTATTGGCACATTATATTACAATCTTCTCAAAACTGGTTTATTCCATGATTCCCAATGAAACCACTCCAGTGACAGATAATCAGAGAGACCAGTAAAAGGGCATCGCTAGGCGGGCCACCAGCCGGGATTATAAACCCTGCTCAGGGCAGACAGTCGTCTTTTTCTATGTGCCCGATGGCTCAGGGCAGACGGTCGTCTTTTTCTATGTGCCCGATGGCTCAGAGCAGACGGTCGTCTTTTTCTATGTGCCCGATGGCTCAGAGCATGACTCAGCATTGGCGGGGAACACAGGTGGATTCTCCTGGGGCCGCCAAGCTGTCTCTCACATTCAGCGGCGTGTGTGCTGCCATAACTGGCTTTGTGTAAAAAAGAAAAAAAAAAAATCAGAACAAATTCATTGTTGGCAATAAGAAGAAAAAAAAAACTTAGTATTGGTCTTCCAAGAAAAACATTTGGCTCTCAACGCGATGCGAGAGGTGTTAATTTTTTTTTTTACATTCAAGATCATCTTAACATTAGTTGAGGTGACAACACAAAATTAATTGCAGGTTTACACTCTACAGCAGGGATCCCCAAATCTGGTCCTGGGGAGCTGGAATCCAATGCCATTTGCAGATTCCCCTGTTCAAACACACCTACTAAACCTGGTAATTACCTGATTAAGATGTGTCTGTGCAAGGAAATCTGGAAACTGGCCCCCCAGGACTGAAGTTGGGGAGCCCAGCCGTACAGCCATCGGATAGATTACAAACTAAGCAGTTTCCCCTGCTCTGACTTGCATGCATGTAAAGTGCTAGAAAATTAAAATAAAATAAAAAAAAAAAACCTACTATCAGCAATTTTATGTGAGCCCTTGCACACCATTCCAAAAATCAAAGAAAATATTGTCTGGATTGCGCGTGCATTCAGAACAGAAAAAATAAACATTCATGTTTATGATTTGACACAAGATTCTGGCAACATGCAGAACATTCAGCACACAAAGCTGCATGAATAGGTGGATATTTTAGTAAACAAATACAAACACTGTCACACCCCCCCCCCCCCTCTCTTTTTTTTTAACACCTACAGAAATTCAACCTGGTGGGGTTTCAGTATCTAACAACGTAGAGAATAGGGGTTACAGAACCGCTGTAGCCAGAAAACTGCATACCTATTTTTCACAGGTTGTGGGTGTTCAAGAGTCCAAACCACTTAAAATCCTTTTACTTTACACTTTTACATGCACACACACCCAGTGACATCAGTGACTAGTCAGATAACTCTGGACTGCAGCATTATTTAGCCCTATGTGAAGGTAGGGAACAAAAAAACAAAAATAAAATAGGAATCTCCAAAAGGGGTAAGAGGAACCCTCCCACCCCCAAAGGAAAGAAAATGAAAATCCGCAGAAAATCAGGCATAGTAGTGAAACTCACCTACTGGCACCAGACAATGCAAATCGGATATGAAGAACAAGGCTGAAGTCGCTGAGCCCCCCTTCCGGCTGAGAGGTGTGACAGTCAGTAAAACCCTCCCCCCCGCCGCCTGCACACCGCCAGGGGCAGCGAGACGGCCCCTCACCCCCATGTCGACGAAGCACTCTCCTCTTTAGACAAGGCCTGGGCCAAACTCAGACAGCATCGCCGCAACAGAGAGCTTTCCAGAAACACTACAAGCATTTCCAGCTTCACGATCCACCACAGCTTTTCCCCTTGACGTTTCATGGAGATCTATCCTGCCAACTTCGAAATATAAAAATGAGTCACCCCACCCCCGACACCAAAAAAAAAAAAAAAACACAAATTAACTACGGTCAACGGGACAGGAATTCCGGATGCCTCCTTTTCCTATGCCGCTTCTCCTCCTCTGCTTTCCAAGTCACTGTCCTTCCACGTCAGAGACACCTTTGCCTTCTTAACCATTTACACCATCCTGCCACAACTCCCACCAGCAGAGATTCAATCACTACATCCATGCAGCCATAGAGCATATAGTTTGAACATAACAGATAGCAAAGATTGACCACGGAATGGGCCACCTTAGACTTATTCCCCCTGTTGTAGATTTGAGGATTTTAGTTAAATACTGTTAAGTAAACTGTCAGCTAACATGGAGCCAAAACTACAGAGGACCTGGTGTCATACTCTACTCTGGGTGGTTTCTAGGTTTGGGCAAGGCATTTGAGTATCCCGACCACAACCTTGGCATCGTTGGGCAGGTGAGAATGCCTACCCCTCTGCCAATGGCAGACAGGGAGGGGGGCGGCCGTGGCGAGCCGTGGAACCCGAGGAAGCCTGTTCTGCGGCGTGTACAGGTGACCAGACATGGGGAGGGGGGATTCAGCAGAGATTAACACAGTAGGTCACCTGAGAGAGTAACAGGGATTCCACCGAACTGGAAGACAGGTGGAAAGTGAGGGGCCTCCGTCACGGAAGGGATTCGGTGGGGCGGGTGCAAGGTTGTGGAACATGAGGAAACGTGAAAAGCGATGGTTACGTCACTCCCAAAGTCATCCGTCATTCAGCCTCGCACCGGGTCGCTCCCCAGACGTCTCACAGGAGGTGCCAATCACACGTGGCATCGTGGTTTCAGATCCCAGCACCATGTGTGGGCTCACCATCGACCCGTGCAGAATGTCCAAAAGCTCTTTGGATGGGGGGGGTCGGACTCCATTTTCACAGTATTCAGCATATAGCCAACTGTCGGGCACATCCACTGTGACTGAGAAAGCGAAAAAAAAAAACCGCTGGATGCTTATGAACAGAAAAAAAAACTCAATACTACATTAATATGTTAAAAATATTCTTACTCGTACAAGGCTTAAGTCCTACTAAGTCTCACTAGAAATGTTTAATTTAAATTTCAAGCAGATTCAGAATGTGTAGAATATTCATGAAAAGCTCAAGGAAACAAAAAAAATCCTAATTCAAAAGTGCTTTTCAAAATATACCGTAGTCTTAAAAAATATCCAGTCCAGTGTTCACTTGAAGGTAGGCAAACGTATGGATATAGTGTAAACATCTGCTCTTCATGAATTTTAACGGCCTTCTGGCTGATGGGGAACTTCACAGTCCGCGTTTATAGTCCAGGAACTGGTGACCGTCAAATCCCCCCCGCCCCCGGGACCCCCACCTTCCCCGAATGTGTTTGTGACTCCTGGGGCCAGAGGAAGCCCTTCTGGTGACAGAGCCCATCCGCGCAGTGACTGCTCACTGCAACAGGGAGAACTGCAACGTGCCGGACAAAGTAACTTTATCCTTTCAGGAAAGGTACCAATGGCCAATGGCAGCGATTCTCAAGGTGAGGGAACCTTCTACAAGCTCTTCGGGTTCCATTCCAACAAAACTGCCAGGAGTCCAACCCGTCTGGGAATTGATCCCAGTTCCCTGGTCTCCAATCTAGATGGTTACAGCCAATTAACCCTTTGACCATTTTGTTCTCTCTCTTTATCATACACTGGGATTCCCGCGCCTGGTCTGGATTTGTCATTCGGGTCGGTTCAGAACTGAGGGCATTAACTGACAAACATGTTGTGTCCTGATTCCAGTTAGAAAATTGGAGTTGGCTTTCTCTTTTTTTTTAACTAAACATTTTACAAAGAACTTGACCCATCAACACCTACCCCCCCCACCCCACCCCACCCAACCCTGTACAATTCACCCCTCCC
>JAODJU010000130.1:19693831-19713099 GCA_026776725.1 Gnathonemus echidnorhynchus | reverse complement strand
AATTTAAAAACATTAAATGAAACATGGTACACTGTTCCATAATAAAATTAAATTCAAAATAATTTACTCCGTAGTATTGTAAGTGAAATGACGGAATATGTATTTTTAAAACACTAAACAAAAACCCTGACAAAGTTACAAATACAACCATTAAATCCATGTACGCCCCCTTCTCAAAGGCATCTGTTGCCTTTACCGTCGGTTACAAAGCGACATTATCCGCAATTTGAGGCAGGACAGTGATCACATCACCTTTGCGCTGTTTGCTTCACCCTCAGATGTAAAGATAAAGACATGAACTGTGCATGCGATACAATTTCACGGGGGTGGGGAGTGATCTTGGAATGTCGGAGACCCGCTGAAAACGTGTTTCCTTAGATCGATTTTTATTAACTCGTACGCCATGGATTTCAAAATTAACACCAAATAAATTAACGCCAGAATTAAAACACTAAATAAAAACCGCTTAATGGAAAACAACGACAAAAATAACGGCAAAGGCTCTCTCCGTTGTACATTTTCACCAAGCCTACGGAATCCACCTTTGATACCATCCTCAATTGTACTATAATTATACAATTATTAACTCGGGGATATAATTAACTATAATGCAGTACGGCGTGTCCCCGCACGTATTGTTTCCCGGTGATCATGAATACCAGCCTGGCGGGAGTAAATGGGGGAAATGAGGGGATACTTCTCAGTAATTACCGCACCTCCCGGGCCGGTGAAATGGGCGCAGAGAGCGGGATCGCGGCGGGGTGACGCCACCGGCCCGGTAAAACGTGGCCACCGTAACACGATACGACATATTCACGCTCGCCTGGCTGCTGCGTTATCTTGGCGCTAGATGACAATCTGAGATTTTGATTCCCCTCCAGTCTCACCATCATCATCATCATCTTCATAAAGTAACATGGTGATCACTTCTTTGGACCCCCGCCCCCCAACATCCCAGCCGCTCGTTTCCCGGTAAGAGGCTCCCGACAGTCCCACGCCGCTGCCTAATTTCCCCGTGGCCCTCTCCCGTCCCCCGGACCCGCGTCCTCGGCCTTTACCTCCTCCTCACTCTCACTCCTGAAGCACAGACAGGCGGCCCGCTTCTTATAACCATCCCCATCGTAGGTCCGGGTTTGGTTCGATTTAAGCTTCATCATTTCGGGGCCTCCGGAAGACAGGACGTCGAAGCCGGAACAGTCTTCAGAAACGCCGCTTCTCTCGACGAGGAAAGCCCGCTGAATGAAACCGCGGCGTTCGCTTAAAAGGAATAACTTCTCCTCCGCTTCATTTTCCCCGAGCCAAGCGCATCTTCGACACAGACGCCATTACTAACAGTGCTACGCAATTGGCGTCACTTATCGCGCGGCCGACTGGGGTACACCAAATATATTGCGTATCGTGCGCAGGAGAATAAGACGCTAAGCCGAGGAAAGAGCGCAGCAGCGATTACCCTACGCTTATGACGCCGCAATATGACTAGATTGTGTTCGAGATATAGAACTATTTAGGAAACGTTTAGCATGAACAAATCAAATCTCGCCCTTTGAACTGACCATAGTCTAAAGTTCGCTCCCCTTTATACAAAGTAGCACAACGGGATGCGAGTTTAAAGCCGGAGACGGGCTGGACAGCCTAAGCGAAGCCAACGAAGAAACTTGGCCTCATTTGTTACAGTTTTCAAACTTGCCATCGAAACTGCTAAATGCTCGCTTAAACAAATTTGCTCTTTAGGTAGGAGGTAAATAATTGGTAGCATGTACAAAAGACGGGAGAAAGGCATGGCACCATTAAACACCATATAATAACCGATGACACTTCACCGTTACCCAGCGCAGAAAAGTGGATCAATCGCGTCGAATACGTTTCCAATCACTCATAATTAAGTTCGCCTACATTATTACAGTACTAAACTGGACTTTTATAACAAAATGTAATGCAGAAATCTCTGCCTTGGCAATCCCTATTTTACTTTACAATTTAGGAGCGCATCGAATTAATGCACCACGTTAGGCTGGCTAAGTATAAAAACATCATTGGCACTCGAAAAATTCCTTCTCTCAAGTTTACTAGCTGTCTAAAATGGTGAGGAACGACGCCTCGCCCCGAATTTACTGCAGCGACTCGTGATTCACAATGGAAAATGTTAGAAAGCTATGCGATTGTTAAAACGCCTAAAAGATTGCAACGTAACTAATACAGTTTGTCTAAAGAAGTACTGGTTACCAGGTGACGTGTGTGAAATGGAGTACCCACGTAAAGATGACGCCATAAAGCTAACTAATCCGAGCACAATGACGCCGCAGTAAATTAATTAGCTTGCCCACTGTGGAATAACGTAAAGCCCAGTGATTTTTTAACTACATGATTTGCTCTTTAAACACTTTTTATTTACATTTAAATACAATCAGAAAAAAGCTTTTAACGTGCTCTGTAACCATGATATCAGCAAATTTAATGTAGCCTATAAAGAATTATTTTACAATAAAATCCCAAAAGTACTGACTTAAATTGTATTGCTCATACTGAATTTATGTATCGTATGTTTGGACTGACATTTCGTAACTAACGCATTTGTCTAATTAAACAGGCCTATATGTTTGGCAACACCATGACTTAGCTATAAGGTTGGGTAGGATATTTCCTAAGATTTCCAATGTAGGAAACCAGCCGCTTGTTCGCGTGGCACTTTCTCCTGCAGTCCTTCCCACTATAATGGAAAGTCGTGCTTTGCAAGTGAATGGGTCACTATAAACTGTGGAAGCTATATACGTCCAGAGCAGGGTTTACAATTTCTGTCCTTACGTGATGGACACCATATTGCACCAGCAATAATTAACTGCATAACTTAATGGAATTGTTTACTGTGAAAAATAAAAGTGAAATTGTTGCGCCGAATCTGCAGTATTTTCAAATTTCCGCACGAGGTCGCTATCCTCCACAATTACATCAGTGTTTTATGTGCCTGGTGTCCGGCGTTTTTTCCCGGTGACCCATTATTGTTAAAATCATATCCATACCCAATATCCATATTTTGATTCAACGTAGGTGTTTTAATAGATTAATGTTTTTTGTTTTATAACTAATTATGATTTAAATTGGATTGGCTGCTTATATATTTTATAAACCACAAATTGTATGTAAAACCGTTATGTTTAAACCCGATCTTTTCTGATGAGGAAGAAGAACGATACTTTATTGATCCCTGTGGGGAAATTCTCGTTTCACCTACCCCATCCTGCACTCCAAGAGGCACACACAGAGCAGTCCTCACTTGGGGACCACTGTGAAGGGCAGTCACCTACACTGCATCTGTACACTGTCAGAAAAATGAGTACAGTCCAGGTACAGTTTTGTTCCTAAAGGTACAAACAGCATTATTGTACCCAAAATGGTACAAAAATGTTAATCCGAGTTCATTTTTGTACCTTAAATTAGACTAAAAGGTCAATTTACCTAAAACTAGGGTACAATATCCAGACCCTTTAGAGTTGAGCCCCAGTGACTAATTGTACCCTCAAAGATACAAACTGATACTTCTTTTCTAACATTGTGCAGCAGGGGGTTAAGGGTTTTGCTCAGGTGACAACTGAAGGGCATCAGTAAACGTTCATCATTTCAGTTTTTAAATACTAGTTTAGTTATCAGTATTGCTTTTGGTACAACCTTGTTGCAGGATATCAGTAAGGTTTACATAAAAGACAACTACATTTGGCATGTTCTGAAGATCATTGTGACGATTCCGACTGTCAGGGGGCGATATGGTGCCAGGCGATCACCGTGCAGGACCTCAGCCTCAGTTGCTCAGGCAGCCGTCAGCGGCAAATCACTTTGTAGAGATGCTCATGGATCTCACCGATCCCTCCAATTGCTGTCCAGCTTGGATGTCCCTCATGTTAATGTCCTGCCCACAGTGTGCGTACCATAAGCATGCTTCTGTGAAAAAGTCGTTGCACCTTGGAGCTGCTAGGCCAGCTTGAGCACCCCTCTCAGATGCTCAGGGATGTAACTCAGGAACTACATACCTGGCTCCCTTGGTATTTCCAGCTCTGTAGGTGGGATGAACACCAAATCCACTGGTGAGTGCAGCTCCCACCTGAACTTCAATGTAGCTGGCATGCACCAAGTGATCTTCTGTACCTCCGCTCGATTTGCCCACAGGACCAGGGGCTGGCGGTCTGAGTCATGCTGGTAGTGGGCGACCAGGATAGTGAGCTGTGTGTCGAGCGTGTAATTAAACTTCACCACCAGCCCATCATTTTGATGGTGAAAGGTGGTTGTGTGGGTCTTTGCTTTGCCCTGATGCTTGTTGACTTCACCAAACACCCGAACCTTGAAGTTTTGCTCCTTGTCACTGTGCAGCTCCTCTGGCACACCAAAGCAGCTGAAGAAATCTTCTATGAGCGTCTTGACTGAGGTCACTGCACTCTGGTCTGGAACTGCATGTGCCTCGGATCACTTGGTAAAAAAATCCATAGCTACAAGGAGGTAGTGATTCAGGGACTGACTACAGGGGAAAATGCCCGGCATGTCCACCCCAACCCTCTTCGTCGGCACCCCCACTTGATATGTCTGCAGTGTCCCTCAGGACTGGTGGCTCAGTCTCTTCTGGCCGGTGCATATGTCACAGCTGTGGATGAATAGCATGGTGTCCTGGCTGCAGCCGGCCCAGCAGATGTGCCTGTGCAGCTTCCCCCGCACCTTTAGCACTACAAAGTGTCTGACTCACGTCACATCATGTACTACCTGCAGGACCAAGGACCGAAGACTCTGGGGCAGCAGCAACTGCACCAGTGTCCAGATCACTGTCTCGAGACTAACAACGCTACTACAACAGCCCACTGTGCTCCTCAAAGGCCTCCCATTGAGAATAAAGGGCCTTGGTCTCCTGGTCAGAATCAGAGACCTCCCTCCTTTCCAGCCACCTTCCCACCTGCACACAGCCCTTAACTTGGGCCAGCACTGGATCACTTGCCTACTCTACCCGCAGCTGCTGGCAGTCAATGGCCTCTAGTCCCTCACCACTGGTGCCCTCCAACTCAGCGCGGCAGTAGTGACGGCGGTCATGTGTCTCTCAGGGCTGGCAAGAGAGGGCAGCATTGCTGTGGAGCTTGCCTAGCCGGTGCTGGACCTCAGAGTTCACTCCAGCCAGCAAACCAGTTGTCCTTCAGGGTAGCAGAAGCTTAAGAACCAGGTGAGGGATGTGTGGTTGGTGCACAGGTGGAAGCGCTGTCCACAGAGGTAAGGGCAGAATTGGTGACAGGCTTGGACGACAGCTTCGAATTTATGACAGGTCGTGCAATAGTTGCTTGGGGCAACTAGCGTCCGGCTGAAATAAGCCCCACCACCCTCTCATCTGAATCCTCACCAGTGACAACACTGCACCGAGCCCCTTCTTGTTGGTGTCCATGTCCAGGTTGAAGGGGAGCTTCAGGTCAGGGTATGTGAGTATCGAGGCCTCGGTGAGCTTAGTCTGGAGGCTGTCAAAGGTGGTGGCATAGTCCTCAGGTCCATTCAAAGGGCTGTCTCTTCTTGGTGAGATGGTGGAGAGGCTTAGCTGTCCTGGTGAAATTCTCCATAAATTGCCGGTAATGAGAGACAAGCCCCAGGAAGCTGCATAGCTCCGTGGCACTTCAGTGAGTTAGGCTGGTTTCTCACCGCCACAACCTTTCAGGTGTCCACCAGATGCAGAGACTGCAGGTGATGTGGGCCAGCACTCACTCATTCAACTTTTCAAAGATGGTGGGGGCATTGCAGAGCCCAAACGGTATCGATTGGAAGGTGGTACAGATCCTGACCAATGGAGAATATGGTCTTGGGTTGGGCATCCAGGGCTAGTTCAACCTACAACTAGCCACTTCAGAGGTCTAGGGAGCGGAACCAAATCAATCTGGTGATGCAATCCAGTGCATCATTGATCCAGGGCAGCGGTAGTGATGTAGTCAAGACCACCTAAATCGAGACCAAGTCATTACCATTGTCTTTTTTTTGACCAGGACCACTGGCACAGCCCATGGACTTCCTGCTCCATGGTCCGTCCCACTAGCATAATGCGGAGCCATCATGTCCTGCTCATTGTTCCAATTCCAGTGATGGATATGAGTCAGATATGGATTGCCTGCCACCTCAGCAGGGCCTGTTGGTCAACGGTAAGGAGGATGCCCAAGCAAGTGAGGGTGATGGTTGACCCTGTGTCCACCAATGCCCGGCAGTGGGTATCCTCCACCACACAGGAGGGATATGGACAAGTCATTCCTGGGCGAGTCCAAGTCAAAACATTGCAGTTCACATCAAGTATCAAATCATTCGTCCTCAAGTCTAAGTCAACTCAAAGTCTTTCCATCATTTATGCTGTCAAGTCACAAGTAATCAAATTTGTGATTCGAGTCCAGTTGTAAGTCATGTCTTTTGACTCCCTACCTATGTCAGTTTTCTTACCTTCGGCCATTAAAACTTACTGCAGCAAAAACCCACACAGTACATCATGGGATACGTTCTTCAGAGATTGAAAAATTGTAATGGAGGTTGAAAAGAGAGTGTCCTCACGGTTGTCCTCACACAGTTTTTATGTCCATGTACATGCAGGGAGTGATGCATCTTTCCAACAAACTATCTCAGGAGACCTTACATTCAGCCAGTTGAAAGTGCAGACAGCAGAGAGTGAATTTACACAGAAATTACATTAAAAATTTACATTATGGTATACAGAGGGGGTCTATAAGCTCTTCTTCTCAAGTCATATGATCCAAGTCAGGTCCAAGTCATTGCCCTCAAGTCCAAGTCTTTGCATCAATTTTGCCAAGTTGAGTCACAAGTCATCAAATTTGTGACTTGAGTCCAAGTTGAGTTGTGAGCCAGTGACTCGAGTCCTCACCTCTGCCATACAGTCCAGGTAGAAGCCACACTCTTGGATCAACTGGCCCACTTGACGACATGGTGGCAGGGGCTCGTCGGTGGACATAGCAAGCAGTGTGGGGTGGTTGGCGATCTGTGTGATGTTATGGGTGGGGACAGGATAGCCTCTGCTCTCCCCACTTTGGTCAGGGTTTATCAAGTGTAGGTGACACCCTCAGCTGAATATTGTTAGTGCAGCCACTGCCTTGGCAAAGGCATGGAGATCCAGTTTATTTGGCATGGCACTGGGGAAGCACAGGTAACCCCTACATGCATCGAGGCGGACATCCACCACAAACACCACCAGGGTCACGATGTCTTACCTCTACCAACATGCCAGCCTTCCCCTCATGGTTTCTTCTGATGGATGCCGGCTGATTCGCTGCTCCAGTACCCCCACTAGAGCAGCGCAGTCCCCTTGGTCCTCAGTGGTCAGGGCTTCCCCTTCCAGTGCCAGCAATAGGTGCAGAGGTCCATTTCTGCTTTGCTCCACGGAGTGTGCCAAGCTGCTAGGTGCACTTGTACAAGGCCTCCAGGGACTCTTGTCCACTGTAGTGGGCAAACATGACGGATGCTCACTGTTTTTAACTTGGCACTGCATCTTCATACGGAACTGCAGCTCTCTTGGCTTCGCAGTGTTCGCAGTGCAGAGGATCAGTTCTGTTCGATTGCCCCAGGAAGGCACGATGCTCAGATCCCAGGATCTCTTTCTGTTAGTGGATCAAGTCATCAATTTTACTGACAATCTGAAATACCACTCCTGACACCAGTGTAGTAAGTTTGGTACAAGGCATGATTTGAATAATAAAGAGCAGACTCTTTATTAAAAAGTTCCAGATTTATTCACAACATGCTGCCAGAGTGTAAATCACACATTTACATATACGATCTACACCACGGAAGGCATATTGGTAGTTGTAGTAAACAGTACATTGGAACCAACATTGCAGCAAAAAATTGCTGTAAGAGAAATGGAGGGCAATTGGTCTGTCATTAGCTTAACTGCAGCTTAGAGTTTCTTAAGTGATTTCATCATAATGTTCATTGCTATGTCTTCTGACATGCATTTTAAATCGCAGCTGCGTTTTAAATTAAATCCCGTTGCTGTGCCCCTTTTAAAAGAAATCACCCATCTGCCACTAGAGGTCATTTTTCTGCAGGTTATCTTAAACTTGATCTCCACATGGTTCAGATGTGATTTAAGAAAAGATGGTCGTTGCTTAAACACGTGATAAATTTACCTTTACTGCAGCCTTGCATTTGTTTTTGATAAAATGTAACGTGCATGTCATCTAAAGAAAATTTGTCATCAACTTCATTTCCATAGAAGCACAGTTGGTGTGTGGGGATTATATGGAAATTAAAGGCATATACATATTGACAGAACTGTTGTGATGACATTATTTGACACCGCAAGTAAGCTAATTGTACACTAATAAAAGGGAACATTACGGTGGTCACAGAATTAATGCCCATCACTGTACTTAACCTTTTTATTGATCGCTGTTGGCCTAGATGGAAGTGGACTGTGGGGAGACTAACATTCCGTTTTATGTTTTAACGTAGAAGAAATTTTTACAATCTTTAATGGGTTAATTTGTATATGTCTAAAATGTATATCTAATAACTATTAATAATATATATTTCAGAGAACATAAAGTACAATGAAGAAATTTATAAATCGATAATTCAGTGTCTAAAGCAGATTTAGTTTAAATAGCAAAAACTCCCGTAGCCTTTTGCAGAGCAACCAGGTTTAACTTAAAACGCTGCTGCGGGTAAAAACTAAAATTAACTGTCCAGCGGAACTCGCTTCAAAACCACTGCTAAACCGCACCTAAGACTATGACAGAGCAATTCCCCCGGAGTGTTTGATAAACATCGCAAAACTAACACGCTGTAAAACATACAATTCATCCCCACTTGATGACCACAATACTGTACAAACAGATATTTTGAGTCTTTCATAATATTGATAATGTGGCTACAGTAATATTTTTAGGAATTTGCCGGATGGTTATCTATGTTATGATTTAGGTTTTTTCCCCCCGGTTTTGTTTTGTATCGAGATCCAGAAAAAAAAAAATCTTGATGACCTCATCGTCTAGGGTACTGATTGGTGGAAGTGCGCCAGAACAAAGCCAGGATCACGTGATTCGTCTTTCTGGGAATGTTCCTGGAAAGAGGTGTGTTGGAGTATACATGAGCAAACAGGAGTCCACAGAAGGCCAAGCGACAGGGGCCCGACAACAGGCACGGAACTAAATTAAAATATCAGTAAATATTACGTCTTATTCGGTGTCTGCTTCAAGTCTGTTCAAAAAAAAAATAAAAAGAAAAAACGAAGTTAAAAGAGAAGGCTCGCTCGCTTTGGAGCCCGTGCAGTCAAGTCACTTTCGCTCGAAGGGAAGAGTGCGACGAAAAAGCCTGACTTGCCTTTCGCAGCTACGTGAACACTGACAGTTTAGCGCTCATATATTTACTCTTTTTCCATGCAAAACACTGCCTGGCTTTGTCAACCTGTCGACTTTAACCCGTTATATTCCCCAAAATTCTCTCTTAATTACTATACCAGCACTCACCTATTTAATTCGGTTTTTATTACTCGCGTCGTTTTTGTGGATGTGAAGAAAGAAAAGAAACAAACCATTTTTGTAGTACACTTGACGTCCCACGCTGCTTGGACACGCCGGTCATAGCATTGACTAGAGTGAAGAGGAAGAGGTGAGATAGTTATTTTTGTTGAAAGTTGGGTTTCTTATTTTAATGCATCGGCTGTAACTACTGATCTGCAAGCCTAGACAATTAGGCTTTTATACTTTTGATAAATAATATAACAAAATAAGTTAATTGCGGATAATTGCGAGATTTCCAGAGGATCTACATTCTGATTTTAAAAATAATGTAATATTAGCGGAAACGCAAGCTCGTTGCGACGGGTCGCCATGAATTGGTCAAAGCCATAAAAATACTAAAATGATCGTTTGTTCCAGTTATGCGAACGCCGTGCGTTCAGGGAAAGCTCATGGAATTCGTTCTCTGAAATTAATGTTATCGTCCGCATTAACGGTGAATTTGGGACGTTGATATACACTGTTTGTCCTGCTGAGATATATAGTTTAATTAGGCTAGTGATTAACTGATCTTGTTTTTAAAACCCCTCCCTTTTAACATAAACAGCAAAGTTACGAATGAGCCTGAATGGATATCGTCCTTTTTCAGTAAGATTACTCAGACTACAGAAGAACGTTTCACATTATTATTAAGGATTCTGACAATTAAGTACAAATTGGACATCTTCGTGATTGTGCTATAGGCTTGTTATGTGTATTTTGAGTGTAGTCTCTTTTGGTGTACTAAACGCACTTTGCTGTAAGTATTCCAATATATTTTGTTTAACTACAACAGCAATCTACATTTGATACCCCCATTTTTGCAGAGGTAGTCAAGTATTGGTATTGGTCAGTACTGCCGTCTTTTTTCAGTCATTGTGACAGCTTGTCGTGGAATATTAATCTGGTTTAATAGGTGCCGTTAAACATTTATAATGAAGTCTGCATAGTGCGTTAACAAGTCCAGAAGTCTAGATTACGTATTATGAAGCAAAATAGCGTTTTTCAATATTTGCCCAGTTCTAAGGAAATGAGCAACACTTAATTTCCCTGAAATTGTAAGCCCACATACCGTAATTTCTGAGTTCTAGCGGGCATTGGAGAGAGAGGCTCGAATACGTTAAAGACTCCTAGAGGTTTTCGAGGGAGGGGGGATAGGGGATTTTAAAAAAATCACCGGTAGTCCTAGCCGTAGGTGAGAGAAATCAAATTAAATTCTCGAGAGCCCCCCAAAAGCCCCAACAGCACACTCCATAAATCTGATATTTCTGCTTTTTAAACTAAAAGTCAAACAACATGGAGCGAAGCAGCCTGACTGGGTTAAACTTTTAATCGGCATAAGCAATTTTGGGCAGATTGAGCGAAAACGTCCTTAACCCTCGCGCATACGCGAATTTAGCAGTTTTAATACGCTGTAATTTGCAGAGTTTTATTGCCCAGCTTCCACTAGTTCTAGTTTGTATAAATGGCAGCTGTTACCAGCATTTCCCACTTGGATTATCTTCTTCTTGTGGCATTTGTGTGTGGTGGTGGGGGCGGGGGTGCAAATGAGTCTTTTTAATACAAATTGCTTTCATACAATCCCGCCTTTTCATTCAGGTTTTATCTTCATCTGGAAATGTATATTTTACGGAACTTATTAATGGAACATTCCACTACATTTTAAATTTACTGGAAGTATCTTGCTTGTTATATTTTTGTTTCTAATATGCTACATAATAAAATATTAATATGCATGGACAGAAGACAGGCAATATTTTTAAAATATTACGTATTATATTAGTCTTTCTTTAGTGTTAATATAATCGTGACACCGACACATTGTGCTTTGGACAAACTCGTATTCTTTACATTTCTTACATTTTTGTGTTTGTTTGGGTGGGGAGGCAGATTTTGAATGGGTCACACGCAGTGTGTTTCAAAAACACAAGAGGCTGACATCCAGACGCTACAGCGCCCGGAAAAGGGACCGGTCCCAGTCGCCGCAGCGCCCATCAAAACGGACCATATGATCTTGCCGGATGCCCCCACGGAAAAGACCGCCGTCCCGGTTCGTTTTAAGAGCCTGGGCCGGGGCGTGACGTCAGAAGATCCCAGAGAGGATGCTGGCCGCGTCGAGAGAGCGATGGCGCACCTCCGGGATTCCGGTCAGTTTCCTGTCAAGGAGTCCCATGTCGGCAGCTCTGGTTCTGGAGACACACGGCAGTACAGATTTTATAATATATTAAAATGCGTCCCCTTTTCACAGCTTAGAGACTATCTTTCTCTTTCCGCACTTTTCACACCTAAAAATTACAGTGGTTTCTTATTAAATAATGGAATAATACAATGATTTCATTGGTAATGGAAATCATCGTATTAAGGGTATTGGTGATTTTATGTTTGTGTGCGCGCTCGTGCGCGCCTGTGTGTGTGGGTTATGTATATGTTACACTATGGGGACCAAATGTCTCCACAGTTTAACAAAAACTTGTTATTTTGACATTGTGGGGACAATTTCCGTCCCCATAAGGGGAAATTCAGTTTAATAAAAATCTTTGTGAGGGATATGAATACAAATGTGTGTGTGTGCGCACGCGCGTTATGTCTTTTGCAGTTTTTCTTGCTTAATTTCTGTGGGGGGAAAGTAGAAACAGAAAACCTGATTGGATAAAGCATGTTTATGTGTGGGGGGGGGAGACGCAGGCTCAGTCTGATTTCATTCCTCATTCCTCTGTGCTGTAATAGTTTAATAGTACCTGTTAGAGTACTAACAGGGCATTGCTGGGTGCTAGGTCTGTGTGTTCCAGGTGTAAATTACCAGCAGGATGAATGGTGAGATAGCCAGCAGACCCTAAAACCTTGCGGCAAGAATTCCCCCCCCCCCCCCATAAAAACTCATGTTGCGTGACAAACTGGAATAAGGAAAAAAGGAGGTTAAAAAGAGTAGGGAAGAGAAACAAAAATACGTGGCAGGGTTTCCAGCTGGCACATACGTCCAATTCACCATGTTTCACAATGTGACACAATCCCTTTTTACATTTTTTCCAAAGGCTGTGTAACTGTTTAATGCATTAGTCCAGCCCTGTTTTCCATCCTGAGTCCCCACATCGCACACGGCCTGGAAACCTAGACATTCCCAGTTTAAGTTTTCTATTTTTGCTCTCATCTCGTTAAGAGGACTTTGGTTGTTTTTTTTTTCCTTGTTAGGAAATGCGCTCTGCGGTCGTTTGTGTGTCATTCATTAGGGCCGTGGTGACTTCCATCCTGTCCCTCCACCTCTGACTGGAGTCTCTGTCTGCCCCCCGCCCCCATCCAGGCTGGTACTGGGGCTCGCTCACTGCCGCCCAGGCCAAGCAGGTCTTGAGCGGAGCTCTGGAGGGCACCTTCCTGCTTCGAGACAGCTCCAACCCAGGCTACCTGCTCACGCTGTCGGTGAAGACCAGCCTGGGCCCCACGCACCTGCGCATCGAACACTCGGCCGGCGCCTTCGGCTTTGACTCTCTGGCCGTAGCGCGTCCCCGGTTGCGCCGATTCTCCGGCGCAGTGGAGCTGGTGTTGCACTACGCAGTGGCGTCCCAGAGCTCAGCGGGGAGCGACACGTGGCCTGACCAGGAGAGCCTGGACGGCAGCCTGCAGCTCCGTCTCACCCGCCCCCTCTGCAGGACGGCCCCCAGCCTGCAGCACCTGTGTCGTATCACCATCAACCGCCACTCATGCAGCCCCCAGGACCTGCCTCTCCCCCAGCGACTGAAGGCTTACCTGCAGGAGTATCCGTTTTCACTCTAGCACACCTGCCCCCAAAGAGGACCTAATCTTTTCAGTGCACTTTTCAACTGCTGCCTTGTGATGACTCACTGCATGCTACAAGCCTTAGCCGGGAGAGGAAGGCTTGTGGCGTCCTTTGTTTTGTTTTTAATTGTAAAATGCAGTTACATGAAACCTTCCAAACTGGAGGCAATTACAAAGACTTCTTTTTCACGTAACAATTGAAGTTACAGATCAAGAGAAACTTCTTTTCAGACAAAACAGGAATGTGTTACTTCGACACCTTTGTAGACTTATTCAGTTTGACCAGTGGCATTTCTTTGAAAGGACTGTAACACAATATTCATAGTAAAATTATGTGAATGCTCCTGCAGCGAGGGGTTTCGCGTGGAATTGCAAAATTCTGGGTGTTTTCAAAGCAGTTAATCCAACACAGGAATTTTGTGGTAAATTTCACAGTGTGTAGAAACCTTTGGAATTTGACATTTTAATATTTGAGAATGACCCCCCCAACACTTTCTATAACTTACTTCAATATATAACTTATTTCTAAAGAGAGAAAATAGTACTAATTTAAAAACCAAGCTCATTAAACATCAAGTGTTAGAGACTATGCCTGTCACCTAGGTAACAGTTCAATTCATTATAATTTGTGATTCTAAAAAAGAAATTAAGTTGTACTGTGTGGGTGTTTCTTAGAATTAGCCAAAAGGTTGATTTTTTTTCCCTCAAACTCATGCAGCTGTGTACATTTGTACAAACACTTCTGTAGCTAACAGTTACCACAGTCCACCTCGTGATCACTTGTCAAACCAAAGGTAAGTTACACATGTTAAAAGTCTCGAGAAATCTTTACCCCCTCCTTAGTTTTTTGGTTATATTTAAGAACCTGGTTTACAGCCATATACAGGTTCCCTTTTGTATGATTATACTAACATGCATATTGTGTTTTTTACATATCATGTTTTCTTTGCAACCCTGGTTCATTACAATCAGTAAGCAAAACTAAAATTAAAGCATTCTGTACAAATGGATTGACTTGTGTTTTTATTTATTTATTTAGGTTATTTTGGGTGCTAAAGGAAGAATTTATTATGTGTTTAATTTTACAATGGCCCATATTCAAATTTGGATTTTGCAAAGTAATATTTTTGCTCAATAATAGCTTGCATGTCTACAGTGCAGATTCTGTTCCTGTAGCCAAAACATTGGTGTTTGTGGGAAAACATTATTACTAAGAGAAAAATTGCAGAGCCCAGGCAAATGCTTATGCTTGACTAACACTTTTGCAAACTTCATGTGGTTAGTTTTAAAGTCATCCCTAAAAACCATAAACATAATTCGACACAATAAAACATGTGATCATACAGAATATTTGTTAACTGATTAAGATGCCATTGAAAGGCAAAGGTGACACCGAGGACGAAGTTCACTTTTATCACAATGTTTACAATTTGATATATATTTACCAAATAATAAACATTTTTCCATCTTACTGTAACAGGACTGACATCCTGCCTAGGGAGAGACACACAGGCTGCTGGGTGTGGATTCTCCATGCTACATATAGATCATGAGATAGATTATTATTATTAACATTATTGGGTGCCACTTTACAATAAGACTGCCCATATAAAGAGTTTATGAATGGTTTATAATCTGGTAATTAATGAGGTTCTAACACTTTATAAATTATTAATAGACCATTATAAAACAAGTTATAAATAAGTTTTATATAAGTTTTAAATAAGTTTAAGTTTTAAATAAGTTTTATTTTTATTAATGAGTTACTACCATTTACAAATGGCAAAAGGGAGCCTTATTGTAAAGTGGCACCACATATTGTTATTGTCATTTTAGCTTTGACACCACAAAAGTAGCATAATCTCATTTGCATACTTCAAGACCCCCCCGCCTCGATGACAACCGGTACTTATATAGAAGAAAGTGGGTGAAAGTTTGGCCAGATAATGCTGTTTTAAATGTAGCAGATACCTTTTTCATGCACACTTACAGAAATTTCCAATTTCTGATTACGCTCTGGACTTAAAGGATCATTTCTGTCAGGCGTGCTTTTCATTTACAAATCTCAATACACGTGTGACAAAAAAGACTCATGCTCATCTTGTAGCAATGCAAGGATAGATAAATGACTTGTTGCCAAAGTTTGCCAACATTGAGATGCAATATATATATATATATGTATTTATATATATGTTCATATGCATACATACATGCATACATACAAACATACAAATGTATATACATATATATGTATGGCGAGGCCCTGGGCGTATGTTCAGGCTGACAGGGCTTTGGCACATAGCTGAGATGCTTTGCTGTCACTTAACAGACTTTAATCGCTCCCTGGCCCCAAGCTACCCAGATTCAGCCGAGGGTCCTGCATTTCTAGGAAAAGGGAGTTTTTTTTTTTTTTTTTCCATTTTATGTGCGGAACTCAAAACAATGCATATGGTCTGCAACAAAAGCACGGGGCCGAGAGGGACGGAGGCGGGGGAGGAAGGCCAGCGAGAGGCAATCAGACGGGCCTTTTTATGCGTTTCTAAGAAGAACAAACAAAGGCTGATACGTAGAAGCGCAGCGGGTCCGCACGCATCCCGGGTTGCTCGCACACACAAACACGCTGCGGATTCACCGCCAGCACAGCCCTATTCAGCTGTTTAATGTGGTAACCGGGGGAGAGAGAGACACCCCCGGTGTTCAGCACGAAGGTCGTGCTTTTCTCAATGAAAACGGCCGACTTTTTAAATCCATCTCCTGCCGTTATAGCGTTCTGTGTGTGTTATTCCCAGAACTGTTTTTTTTTCTACATTAATTGTCCATGCAGCGTATGAGGTTGCTTTCACTGCTGGTTAATCAATGGAGGCCGTTTCCATTTTGGTTTTGGACCAGATGCTGGAAAACTGCGGGGGGGGGGCAGTGTAGAGGTTAAGATGCCTCCTTAAATTTAAAGCTGGACCTGTTTAGTTGTCTGTTCTTTTAATGCACCCCCTTCTATCTTGAGTTTCCCATCGCTAATCTCTTGATCTACTTTATAAAAACACAGAATATCCAGATATAAACATAAAGCTATCATATGGATTACAGTTTTGTTTTTCCAGAGGTGGAAAGTTCAGGTTCAGAAAGGAAAAAACCAGACCAAGATTTTGTTTCAACCAACCAGTAGTGTATAAAGAGTCACAGTCACAGAGTACTCAACTGGTCGGTTGAAACAAAATCTTGGTCTGGATTTTTCCTTTCTGAACCTGAACTTTCTATCTCTACAGCTTTTCCTGTGTATATAGGCAAGTATATATTTTATAATTTACGTAAAAAATACATATTGATATAATTTTATGAGCTAAGACTGCCCAACAGTCTATAGCAATGATACAATTTTAAAAGATCAAAGGGTATCTTTTGTTACATAGTTTTGAAGTATTTTTGGTTGAAACGGTTGGGGGGGGGGGTTAGTTTGTTTTAGAGCGATATTTAAACACCTTTTATTACAAAAAAAACTTTATTTTCACTCAATAGCTGCAGTTTGCTTAAAGTGTTACTCGTGTTAAATTATTTAACAGAGATGGTTTGATAAGGGTTTTAAACAGTGTGCGATACTCTCATCAATATTCAGGGGGGTCCCATCTCCCTATTGTTGCACAATACCGATCTTGAGACCCCCTTAAAATTTTGCTTTTGAGGCTTTCAGTGGGTCTCATGGGTTAATCGGGTGTGTCAGACCCCCCCGTATTTCGCACACTGGTCTTAAATATGAACTGTTTAGTCATACCATCAGCAACTTAAGTGAAACAAAAAAACACAGTTACTCCTTTTCCTCAACAGCTGACTTTCGAGTTGTACAAATCCAAAGTTTGCTCGATATTACGTGTTTAAGAGAATTTGTCACAAACATGCAAAAAACTCCCTCCCCCAATCAAATGTAGATCTTGTGTGAAGCGCTTACATGTAGACTTTAATTGTTAAAGCGTTTCTAGATGCTGCCCTCTTTGAAGTGGATACTTAACATCCCACCCACGTCTTCATGTGGAGTCGCGTCTCCATGGTGCTGTGTGTGTTTGATGTGTGTGCGCCAGTGTGTGTGTGTGTGTGTGTGTGTGCATGTTTTCAGTTCACTGGGCCGATTTCTGAGAAATGCAGAGTGGTTCAGAGTGTCACAGACTGGGAAGGCCCCTCATTCCAGAGCCTCCTGTCACCCTTTGTCTGATGCTGTAATGGAAAGAGAGGTCACTGGGTTCTGGTGAATTGGGGGGGGGGGGGGGGGCTGGTTATTGAGTATAAGAATGACTTCTGCTCCAGCTGCTCTCCAGGTGGCCATTAGCTTGATGTCAGCGTATGGCTGTAGGACAAGAAGAGAATCTATGCAAAATAGATAATCTGCAACCCAACACTTGGGCTCTCCTTTTAGTACGTTACAATTCAATTCAATTCAATTCAATTCAATTCAATTCAATTCAATTCAGTTTTATGTGTATAGTGCATTTTCACAACATTACATTGCCTCAAAGGGGCAAAATTCTAATTTAGACAGTGCAAATTTTAAGATTCAAGTCTAGATGTAGAGGGCAGGCAGGTGCTGGTGCTGCTTCTGACAACAAGGAGGACCGTGATGCATCAGCAGGGCAGGAAACAATTCTCATTTCTTTTTTGATATGTATTCAAATTGTGCTGGAAAGTACAAAAACGCCATCTGGTGAAAAAAAATCAGCTTATAGGTTAATCAATAAGCATGTATGCATGTCAGATATACATCCTATATCCAGTCACCCCAGCCTTGGGCCCTATGCTGCTGCAAACACACACACACACAGCTCTCTGCTGTGGATGTGACCCTCGTCTCTAGCAAGCAGAGCCGGTTTATGATGACGTTGGGCGGGGTGTCAGGCGAGGTCATGAGAGCACAGCGAAAACGCGAATCCCCACACAGCACTTTTCTGCACAAGCAGGTCTGGGTCGCCCGGATCAGGTTTGACTGGACCTTGCCTGGAGGGAGATGGACAGAGATGCGTTTCGGTTGGGGAGGAAGGGGTGGCTGTCACAGTCACCTGGTGGGAGCTCAGAAATGAGGTCTGTGGATGTACGTGCCGGCTACAGCCGGCTGGGGGGGGAGGGTGGGGGCGGTGCCAATAGCTTGTCGAGCACAGGAGAGATGAATTCCTGGACTGGCTCACTATGTTCCTAGAATGAAGATTCCTGGAGCCCGCCGCCTCCAACAGGCTGACCTTCAGTGCTCGCATGCTGGGGGGTGGGGGGGGGGTGCTTGCTAACATATTACATTCTCAGCCTTTGTTGGAGAAAAACAGGGTGGCTTTGTAATCCAACACAGGACACAGATGCTCCACGTGCCCCGGAATGGGCGCCCGTGTCGGACTCGGGCCGGATGAGCCATCCTCTGCTCCTTCACAGCACGGCGAGTCTTTTGTCTTTCTATGGCCTGGTAAATAAAACTCTATCCACCCATGTCACACACAAGTGTGACCAAGTCAACAGGCTGTGACCAACTTGTGTGTGTAATCCGTGATCCATGTTGCTACATCTAGCGATTACTTGCTGGCATTGATGCGGTTTGCCGGCTTCTCTGACATGTCCGAACGTGGTAATGGCTCAGATGTAAACACCAGGTTACAGCGAAACACAACCCCCCAACATTGAGGCAACCAAGGTGATAGAGGCTTTAAAAGACACCACCTTGCAAATGTGGATAATCGGATTTCTCAGCCATTTCAGTCTGCATTGAATAGGAACTGATCAGGGTCACAGGGGGCCTGGATAAGAGGGAGGAGACATGGGGCACACAGCAGGGGGCGACCTGGACGGGATGCCAGTCCATCGCAACTTGCATACCAAGACACAAACGACGAGCAATGTAGAGAGGGGGTGCTCACAAACGATGGACAATGAAGAGCGGGGGTGCTCATAAATGATGGGTAGAGCGGGGGTGCTTGCAAACGATGGGCAATGTAGAGCGGGGGTGCTCGCAAACGATGGGCAATGTAGAGC
>JAODJU010000130.1:19675101-19686624 GCA_026776725.1 Gnathonemus echidnorhynchus | reverse complement strand
TATCTATCTATCTATCTATCTATCTATCTATCTATCTATCTATCTATCTATCTATCTATCTATCTATCTATCTACCTGTCCATCCATTAATCCATCCTGGTGAAGGTTGCAGCTGCATAGATACACTATATATAACTGGATGGAACGGCTTTTGAGGCTGTGACGCTTCATTGATAATTTCCTTTTATTGCCACTCTGTTAAAATATACAGCAGACCAGCTCAAGGACTTGGGCAGACCCATGCTGATCAGTACTAATTACATCTAGGAATATAAATAGGGTTTGTTCAGGTAATAAATCATGGTACTGAATGAAATACATTTTTATAGTCGTAATAAAAGTATAAAATTAAATTGTACAGTGCTTGAAAAACAATTTATGACAGAATGAGACAAAGCTCAGAAATCAAAGATCAGAACAAAGAAAATCAGTGTTAGAAAGAGGCTGTATTGGAAGAAAGCATCACATGAGAAGGTCTCACATCTTTCGTGCCCAAATAAGACTCCAGAATGACTCAAATGTAAACCAGCTAAGCATGAAAAATTAAAAATGAATATCTCACAAAGGATTTGAAGATGAAAGAGGTAAACAAAAGCTTCCCGAAGACCTTAACATTAGTATGAAGAGCAGAAGACTAAGCATGTTAGCCTCACATGTCCATGTAACTAAGCATGTTAGCCTCACATGTCCAGGTTGTGGGTTCAAATCCCACCTCTGCTCTGTGTGCCACTTAGTGGACCTGCATCCCACCCAGAGTGTCCCTGCCAGGCAGACAGACTGCAGGATGACTGTCACCTTTTACTGGACAAATGGGCGACAGTCTAATCTTCCTTCAGTCCTGTTAGGAAGAGCAGAGATGAGACGTGGCTGCCATCTGTTGGTTGTTTTTAACAAACCCGGCTATGAATCCCTAGAGCCAGTGGCTTGTGTGTGATCCTCCTATATAATTTACATGCAAACCCACTCGTTTTTAGTCCATTTTAAACAATCAACCAAGCTTGAACGTACTTGAACTAGATAATGGATTATATTAACAACATAAATTCCATTCCAGAAACCATCAGCTGTAAAGATGGTAGTGTCTATTTTCAAAAGGAATTCATCATTCTCCATTTGGGGGTGAAAGTTTTTTTTTTCCTTTTCACAAATGTGTTAACTTGATGTAAGCAACCACAATTTTTACGCACTCTTCTTTCACCCAAGCTTTTCATTTTATATGATTGTTCCATGAAAACAGAGACGGGCCTGAAAACCAAATATTTTGTATAGACTAGTATGGTTTCATTTACAATTTTTCTTGATTGTTTTTTAGCATTTCTCAAATGAGAATTAACATTTGCAAAACAACATTTGTGATATAATCTCTCCAGCATGTCCTGGGTCTGCTCCAGGGTCTCCTCCCACTTGGACAAGCCTGAAACACCTCCTCAGGGAGCCGTCCAGGAGGCATCCTAGACTGATTGCCGAACCACCTCAACGGGCTCCTTTCAATGGGGAGGAGCAGTGACTCCACTTTGAGCCCCCCCCCCCACTCTAAGGCTGAGCTCAGACACACTGCAGAGGAAACTGATTTCTGTTGCTTGTATCCATGATCTCATTCTTCGGTCATTAACTGTAATACTGTAATAAAATTGCGATGATTTTACACCCAAAACAATATATGTGTGTGATTATTGTGTAAACCACCACATGCAAAAAAGTTAACCAAATTTTCAAAGTAATTCAAAAATATACAGTGCCTGACCAAAAAAGCCACATAGTTTAATATTTTGTTGGACCCCCTTTAACCTTTTTTGTGGTGCACATTCGTCAATGCATTGTTTCCATGTGCTTATGCAGCATCTAAAAAAAAAATTCATCCAGATTTGCATTAATTTCTCATCAAGATCTTGTACTGATGATAGGCGAGTTGAACCACTCTGTAAAGTCTTCTTCAGCATATCTCAAAGACTTTCAATGGGTTCAGGTCAAGACTCTGTGGTGCCCAATTCACATGTGAAAATGATTCCTTGCACTCCCTAAACCACTCTTTAGCAGGTGGAGCCCTTTGCATCTTGGCATTATCGTCCCGGAATATGTCCGTGCCTTTAGGTAAGGAAAAATCCATTGATGGGATAACCTGGCCATTCAGTAGATTCAGGAATTCAGATGACATCACCTTATTGCTGCATAACGTTGCTAAGCTTTAATAAAATTGCTATCATTGGATTTTAAGTACCTGCGGATTTAAATTCAAGCAGTGACTATTTTTTGGCCAGGCAGTGTATTCCATAAATTGCAGTGATACAGCATTGTTGTGTTTTTGGTTCCCGCAGTGCGTGATTTTGTTGCTCTTTTGTTGTTCCCGTATTGCTCTTTTGCAGCTTTTGCAGTGCTGTATGACTATTATTTGCTATCGTACTGTGTTGTACAATGGAATGCCAAAATTTCTGATGCATAAAAGGGCTTTCTTGAACTTGCATTGTTAAGATTCATTCTTGACATTGCTTGGCAACAAAACTGTTTCTAAGGAGTGTACCAGTGACTGGATATTGTTGATTTTTCCTTCCAATTTAACTGCTTAAGAAGTCAGAGATGTATCTAAGCAAACTAGGGATGTACAGAGAGCCCAGTATTTGAATTTGTATCTGAATTTGTTGAGGAGGCAAAATTATTATCCCAAAATCCTGCATACACACTGGCCCTTGCCAATAAGCTTGCCCACCCCTCGTCTAAACTAATAAATGCCTGTCACACCAGTCCCCGGAGACCCCCAGTCAGCCCACATTTTTGCTCCACAAGTTTAATTCCATACACATCCGGGGTCAATTCTGTCCAGAAGTACCCTATGGGTGCATCATATACACTGTATACATACAGTATGTTATCGGTATTCTGTACGGTACACAAGATATCAACACTGTACCTGTACTCCTCTAAAAAGCTAAAATACTTTATACCAGAGAATACACATTCAAATACTGATAAAATCAGAGTAAATGATAAATGGATAAAATACATGTTTATTATCGCTGTCAAGTATTATGGGTAAGTTTGATGGGCTATGTGCTGTACCATTACATGGGGGGCAGTGCAGTCGCTTTGCTTACACCAGCTCCATGTGGTGTATTATGGGTATTATAAGTTTGATGGTCTATGTGCTGTATCATTACATAGGGGGCAGTGTAGTCACTTTGCTTACACCAACTACAAGTGGTGTATTATGGGTATCATAAGTTTGATGGGCTATGTGCTGTACCATTACATTGCGGGCAATGCAGTCGCTTTGGAGATCAGAGTACATCTAAGCCCCAAAGTAAAGGGCATTCAGAATTAGAACACTGCTGATTCTAACCATTTCATGGTATATTGTACCTTATGAGCACCTGATGGAACATTATGTTGCAATATAAACATTTGAGATGTTTCCTTGGGTGAAGCATGATTATGAACGCACTGTCTACGTTGAGCTTCTCATATCTTTTCCCCAGAAGGTCTCCTTCACAGGGTAAAGTGGATGTTCTTCACGTGTGAGTCAGAGGTACCTCTAAGCTGCAGATCTCACCTCTGAAGACATTCAACAGGAAGAGAGAGAGAGAATGACATTTTGCACCACATGCAATCCAGCCACACCCAGCCGGGAAGAAGTAACGACCACTTTGCAGAGTTGT
Organism: Gnathonemus echidnorhynchus; assembly: GCA_026776725.1. NCBI lineage: Eukaryota > Metazoa > Chordata > Actinopteri > Osteoglossiformes > Mormyridae > Gnathonemus > Gnathonemus echidnorhynchus. Next base: position 19,682,974 of record JAODJU010000130.1, on the reverse strand, counting down.
TTGAAACGATCATTCCGATTTGGTGACTGTAGTGGGAGGAAATGGTATGTTTAAAGGCCCCCCCCCCCTTACAAGCACATTCAGACACACTGTACAGCAAATAAGCATGTGTAGTGCATAGATATGGAGTGCCTGTCTCACACCAAACGATGATGTTGAGAGAACGTTCTGAAGCTCTTTGCATTTGGACGCGCTTGCCGCTGGCTCTCTATGCCTTCTTCACACCACACGACTTCTTGACAACTTTTTAAACACTTTCAACGGCTTTTTAAACTCCTGCCTCGGGTTTCACCTCACCCCGTGTCTTGCGCTCTCATTGGCTGCAACTCTGACACTTTTCACACCTACGGGATTTGGAGTCACCAACTCGTCCAGATATTTTGCCTGCTAGATATCTGGTGGGTGTCTGCGATGCATCAGCCCCTCAGTTGGGGCGCGTCTTTGAACAGTTCGCATGCAGTGATCGAGCACCGATTTGCCAGCTCTGACTGAACACCTATTTGCCTCCGATCTGGGCGTTTTGTCGGTGATCTTCATGCCCTCATTAACAGGGCATTTTCAACAGAACCGCCAGACTGCATTTTTTCTGTTTTCTGCACCATTCCCTGTAAATCGTAGACACTACAGGGTGTGAAAATCCCAGGACGGAGGCCTTTTCTCACTTGTGTGACCTTCACATCTGGCACCAACAATCATTACATATTCAAAATCACTTACATCCCACATCAGCCATTTGATGATTAGTTGGACTGTAAATGAGACTCTTGAACCTGTTTGCTGCATGTATTCAACTGCAGCAATAACTCCAGAGGAGCAGACACTATCATCATCAAGCAGGTATACCTAATAAACTGGCGCAGTGTACATGTTCTGCTAATTCAACTAGCAGATGCAAAGAGGGAGATGCACTGTTCCACTGACCTGCATACTGCAAAGGAGCCTGGACTCATTTTGCCTGCATGCACAGGGCACAGTGGGGCAACTGTAATGATTTGATTCTGACGGAGCAGATAATCCGACTATTTAAAACACACACACACACACACACACACACACACACACACACACACACACCATGTTACGCATTCTCCATTGTAATAGGCTAAATTTACAGAAGCTTGTACCTTGGCAGTTTAAAGAGGAATGCTCTCTCCTTCGAGCTGGCGTACTAGACAGAACAGTCACGACTGGCGAAGTCCATTAAGGATTCATAAATCAAGCAGGTGTTTTAGGGACGAAAATTATGTTACAAGCATTTTATGCCTTAGCTCTGTGCAGTCAGTTTTAAACCCAAAACTCATTTGTGCGGAAACGAATAACAGCCAAAGATAAGAATCACAGCATTAATTAGCAAAGTAAAGGAAACACATTTGAACTCAAGAACTCTATGTCAGACTCATTCAAGAAGAAAATAATTGATTTTTTCCTTCACAGAGAAGCATATTCTAGTTGACATGCCTTACAGGCAGATAACTAAAAGAATAAAATTACTTTAATGCCATTAAGGGACTGACAGCTGGACTAAAATCACAATTATTAGAGATGCACCGATCCGATATTCGGATTGGTAACAGCACCGATCCAGACCTATTTGATGGATCGGATATCGGCCACATGTGCCCGACCCACGTCCGATACTTATTTAGTTTTTGGCAGTCTGTAAAATGATAGCTCCTATTTCTTGTTAAATCTATTTGTACAATGGCATGACATCTCTTTCCCATTTTAGATGTCCTCATTGCGGCACGCCAATGCTGCCACTCAGTATTTTGAGCGCAGTGACTTCCGCCTGCTGTGACGTCATGCGCAAACCCTTCGCAGTAGGACCGTAAGAATATCAGCTAAGAAGCACGCTGGAAGCACGCAATTGCGCGAGACAGCGAGAAGCAATGGATGATTTGGAATTTGCTAGTTTGGACTGATATGCGAACTCGCTGTAGCTTGTACTTAGTTTATATATATAGATATAAAGTAAAAAGAGCTTTTGTATCGGATTCTGTATCGGCAGTTATCTATCGGAATCGGGTCCATTCCTAATAATCATAGCCAGGGTTTTTTTTTTAACCTGAGCATGTGACCATGAGCGGTTGGGTTACATCACTACACACTTTCCACAAGCTGTTCCTGCACACAGCTTCAGGTGTCATCTGATAGTCAGAAAGGGGAAAAAAATTAAAAAATTCAAGACAAATTGTGGGGGCGCTGGCGGCTTAGCGGGTGGGGGAGTGTGCTCGTGATTTAACGGTTGGCGGTTCTAATCCCCGACAAGGTACCGCACCCTGAGTGAGAAATAGCTTTCCACCGATGTCACGTCTGTTAAAGGCACATCTCAGTTGTGTGCTGGGATGTCGATGACAATCATTTATGAAGCAAGAGCCTCCTAAAGATAATTAAGCTACTGCTTAAGCTACAATACACAAGGAATAGACCAGTACCCATGCAGAGCCTCACCTGTAAGGCAGTGAAAAAGTCAAGAGTGTAGTGCAAGAACTGACTTCCTAACTATGCACTTGTGAAAACTGACATTAAGGAATGTTTGAGCTGGTGTAAGCAAAGCGACTGCACTGCCTACATGTAATAGTACAGCACATAGCCCATCAAACTGAATACCCATGATGCCCTTGCACACCAGTGAATTTGTACGTTTATATAACACACGACAAAAGCAAATGAGCTATTCTTTATTTCACACATCAGTAAAAGAACATTTCAAATTCCAACCCATTAGAGATATCTGATAGTGAAAATGTCATACAAAAAAAAGTCAACCATTTAGTTTGTTTAAACAGATGGGGGGAGGGTTACATCAAAATTAAGATGTGTGGGTAAAAGGTCACTGGGACAAGGAGACTGGGTCTTCAGCCAGTCCAGTCACTCCCGTGTCCCTGCGGCCTGCCTGTACATCAGTGCTTTAACCAGCCAACCTTCCCAAACGATCAGCAGGACGCAAGCTGGAGGTAAAGATTGAGGAAGGACAGGGTGCAGACGTGTTAACCTGTGGTCTGTCTCGAACATAAAACAAAAACACGGCATACAATTCCAGCACAAGGAGGGAAAACAAAATATTCACATGAATAGCAACATCTGCACCATGTATAAAAACTGGTTAAAATATGCAACCTAAAAAACGGTGTGTACAAGGCATCTAAGCCCACAGGAAGGGCAAAGGGAACAGGGCAGAAAATGACTAAAGCAGATAAAAAAAAAACAAAACAAACATGCCCACCCAGAGTGCAGTGTTAAGAGGATGGAGTTAAATAGACTTGCCATCTTATGAGCACAGCACTGCTTTTGTAAAACGCACTCGAGTGGGTGGAAGAGGGGAGAAAAAGAAAAATTGAAATCATATTCATCTAAGGTGACGAGCATAGCGTCACCACTATGCCTGGTGACCATGATCAAACCAACGGCTGGTCAACACGGCGCTAAAACGCTAACCAATTCAGACAAGCAGACCTGCAGGAGTCACATGATCAATGCGGCAGGATTAACTGAAAGGGCTTCCAATCAAGATGTACCACCTACATGTGAGAAACAAGACTGAACATTTCATTACTGGTTAAAAAGAAGAAAAAAAAAAGTACTTAACCGATACTGTCATCAAAATACAGAAAATAAAAATCCACAGTCACAAAAAGATAGATTTCTCCCTGACTTAAGCGTCCGGCTCCTTTGAATGCTCCGCACAGACGGAGAGCAGCACGAAGCGAGGTGCGGACATGTTGAATTCTGCATGAAAGAACAGAAATCAGAGCAGCAACGCAGAGAGCACAGGCTGCGCTGCCCCCCCGACACACGACACCCCGTTTTCTCCCCCCCCCCGAAACGCGAGGACTGAACCAGTTTACAGAGACGTTTGTCATGAGGTATGTGAAGGACCATGGAGGCCCAATAGCAGTATATCTGGCAAAAAGTGACGGACCAGCATTCTGTGTGGGGAGGGGGGGATGGGGGCCCATAGAATTGGGACACAAGAGTCACGCGAGGACCAGAGAAGTTCAAAAGCACAAAAATCTGTATTGTAGGGCGAACTGAAATACTGAGAAACAGACTGCTGTTCCTCTCCCCACTTGCAAAGGGAGGGCATCCATGACAATCAACCAACGCAGAGTAAATGTAAGGGCTTCAGCTGGAAGTGTTCAGGCGGTGAAACAGGAGAGCTTTCTTCAGTATGCTCTCCAGGTTGATATGGACCTGAGCCCACACCACAACATGACAAGGCTGAAGATATTCTGCTCATCTTGCAGATTTACATGTTCCTCGTTCCTCAAAACGGACCATCCACTAGGTTTACTGGCAAAGCCTCCACAAATTTAATCTAATCTCACACCTTCCACATCTCCATCAGGAAGCAGCACGGCCAGCAGACATGGGTTCCTCGAGTTCTTACAACAATCTCATATTCCTACTAACCACACAGGTCAGACGGCTCCACTCAGGAGCGCAAAGAAGCTAATGATGGCATAGAGCATCTCTGATAGCATCGCAGCACATCAAGGAACAAGCAGAGCAGATGGCAGGGTCAGTCAATGTGGAACCAAGTCTGCTAAACGTCCTAAAAACCATAGACAAGACATGATGGGACAGTGCTTTCACTTTACACTTAAGTTCAGGAAACACCAAAAGAGTCGAGAGAACCATAGAAAATGGCCAACACTCAATCCTACACAACACCTTGACTCTCATGCAAAGTTAATGATCCCAGTGCATTTACACGTTTCACTGAACGACGAGGGACACTTCGCATTTCAATATAACCTGAAACAAAACCTAGCCGTCAACTCCGGGTAAACAAGTCAGTTGCGTATAGTCAGTCCCCACTAGCAGAGCTCTATAGTGAATCCAGTGATTTACATTCCCACAATAAAAATACTGAACCATCCGCTTTGGGACAGATAAGGTCCCCAGTCCTACGTCATCTTGACCATAACAAAATGAAAAAATCAAATTGTAAAACCACAGCCACATCCCAAATCTCAGAGCTTGTCATTCACACATCTAGGACTTAGGAGTGAATATCCAACACGCCCGCTAAAAAAAATAAAAATAAAATCCGAATAAGCAGATTCAGACTAACAAAGCATATCTAAAACTAATTCCCCTGAAAGGGCCTTTTAAAACTTTGCGTACCACAAAGTAGGGAGGGGGAAAAAAAATAAAGACCTTTGTCCAGTATAAAAGACCATTTTCAACATCCAGAAGTCATTACGAAAGACAATGGGTAGCCAGTCACCAGTTAGTCATCCTCTATATACACGCACATAAATATGGATATGTTGACTGTTGACCATGTTGTATAAAAAGGTCCTTCCAGTGCTAGAGCAGAAAAGCAGATGGGTGTGAACGGCATTTCACGGGGGGGGGGGCAGTCCAAAGAAGGGTGGGAGGGGGCAGTGGTGTTGAGAGGTTGAGTCCAGCTATGATCAACAGGCCTAAGCTGAATGAGGTAGCGAGTCGAAAATGAATCGTTTACTGGTCATCCTCCTCTTCCTCAGATGATTCCTGTTCCTTTTCCTGAAATGCAAGAAGGCAGACAATGAGAAGGTCATTTCTCCTCGCACAGGCTGACATCCTGGTGACATCCAAACCCCTGCGAGGTCCACAGAACGTGGGGATTTGAGAACACTCGCAAAAAACTGGCTCACACAATAGCACGCAACTGCTAATTATAGCCATTAAAGATACAAAACACCAGCCGCAGGTTCATGTCCTCAAAGGGCCCGTCGAGGAACCCTCAATAAATCATAAGCAATAGCCACTCTCCTACATCCAGGCAAGTCGGGATGCAAAAATGCAACAGGGGCTACAATTTTTAGTCATATCTGTGCATTCCCAGCATGCAACAAGAACAAAAATACAGTAACAGATGAGTCTCTGAATCCAACAAGCTTCTGGGGTTGAATCTGAGTCACCTGGCCTGCAGGGGGCGCAAAGGAGTAGGTCAAAGACACAGCAGTGTGAAGACACAGCTGACCAGTACCCTGCAACCCCCAGTATGAGGTCAGAATTTGAGGATTTGATCTTGAGGACCACAACACAAGAGCCAGAACAGCTTATTGAGCCTAAAAGATTAGTCACTGTCACACTCAAGCCAGTTCAGGGAATCTCAAGCCAAGGGATCCACACGTCAGTCTAAGTAAACAAACAAAGTACCAGAAATGACACACCTATCCTCACTGAGACCCTCCCAAGGCTGAATCGAACCCACCCCAGCAACATCAACAGCTTGGAACCACTGAAAGCCTCCTTTTTGTTCCGGGCTAAGAAAAGTCAACTGATAAAATGTTTCTGAAATGCAGCCAAGTGTGTTTTGAATGGTTGCCATCAGCAACAGACACACACCTACCGCATACCACATTACAGGAACAAGACTGAAGGATTAAAGCACTGAACAGTCCCCTCAACTGCACCAATTTAGTGCAAACCCAGATCGTGATTGCCGTTTCTGGGGAAGGGAGAGAAGCATTCTGAAGAGTTCATTATGCATCCCACAATTTAAGTGACCATTTTACACAGAGTATTACATTTGACAAACGACATTGATTGCATTGCATTTCTATTACATCCCGCAATAAACATGTATAATTTACTCACCAACAAATCATTAAACCTTAGAAGGATTGGCTTGGGCATGCAAAGTTTGGAATTCCATACAAAAAAATCATTATCACCACCACAAACCCAACCGCACAATTATGCAAAAGCTAACCAAGAACTAATGTGACAATCAATACAATTACTGAACTTTCCCAGGATGTCATCCTACAGAATACAAACAAAACGAGTGGCGTAGAAATGAGAGCCAATCGGAGCTTACCTGCTTTCTCGGCCGCCCTCTGCCTTTTCCCGACGGAGCCTTCACAGCCTTGGCAGATTTGGCCACCTTCTGTTAAAGCGATAAGCACAGTATCAGCCAAGATGCTCAGCTCCCTGCGACCCAGCAGAGGAGCACGACCCTCAGAGCGGCCACACGAACCACCACTAGAGGGAGCCCAACCTAAGCTGGGAAACACCACAAAACAGCAAAGAGGAGGGGCCAGCTTAGAAACCCACCCCCTTACCACCAATCAATAATAGCCTGCCCCCTTACCACCGGTTACTCTGCCGGTTCATGAGTACACCTGGCAGTTAGCGACAAATCCCACCCACGGCAGGCTGTTCAGTGCACCCACCTCTATTAAGCACTAAAGTTACTGGCCATTAGAGTGACTGCAGACTACAGTCTGCTACCAAGGTAGCAGCAGTTTCTACAGTACTGTGTCTGAGGCAGAACATGTACAAAAGCAGGAAGTCACTTTATACTCAGGATTATGCAAAATCAGCTTCCAAAATAGGACATGAACAGCTTTCCAGCAAGACTGTAAATCTGGAAGCTGAGAATGCACAGCTGAGCGGTATGGGCATATAGGGTCTGAGGAGAGCCGTGCAGCGCCGTACGACTCGTCACGAGCAAACAGGCGCGCACTAGCAGCTGCTGCGTGGCCCATACGCACGAGGGGAGGGCGGGGGGTGGGAGCAGGCAGATGGGGAAAATGTGCACCAGCGACATCAAGCTGAAAAGACACAAACGCAGGACTTGCCTTTGCCTTGGTGGGAGTCTTGTTTTTGCTTCCCTTTGGTCTCCCCCTCGGCCGCTTTGGAACTGGGGAGCTAATGGTCTCCTACAGAGAAATGAAGGTCTTCTTGTAAAGCATACTTTAAGGTGGCCTAGAAACCAGTCACCACCCTTAATTCCTCTTCTAAGATACTCTCATCTGTCGAACTGTAGGCAGTATTACACAATCCCTTTCAGTAACTGAATTTCCCTCCAAAAAGCAGAGGAAATTTAGGAGTCAAGTCAGTGGCTGTTCCCGGAAGCCCCCCACTCCCCCCC
>JAODJU010000130.1:19661095-19675089 GCA_026776725.1 Gnathonemus echidnorhynchus | reverse complement strand
CCCCCACCACCAGAAGCGCAGAGCGCAGACCACCACACAGGGCACAATGTGTATTTTCTGTGTGGCATGATCACCACACAAAGGGAGCTGTGTTTAGTGCCCGCGCCAAAGACACCTGTTGCCAGACGAGCTGACAGGTGGCGCTCTTGGCACAAAGATGCCCCCCCCCACGTGCCGCTAGAGGACAATCATCAGCTAAAGTGTATCACTGCTGTTTTCACAAGAGCTCTGAGAGAATTATAATCGTGACCTCGCTAGTACTCAGTTATACAGTTAGTTATACAGTGGGGTGTGTCTGAGAATTTCTCAAGAACTGGTCCCCAAGAGACAATTTTCCCGCTGTATGGAAATATTTTGGACCCCATAGATACCATCGAGCGAATGCCTTGTTCACACTGCTTGTGGCAACACCAACTTCAGACTATTGGTATAACCTTGTTTCCAAGAGGGGATGCAAATAAAACAGAATACAATGATATACAAATGATATAAACCCATATTTAACTGAAAACGGAACCACGTCAATTGCGGAAACAAATGTCACTGTTATAAACAGGCTCAATTTGAATTTGAAGCCAACATTCAAAAAAGCTGAAACAGGCACATTTACATACATATTATATACACATTTCCAGTTAAATATGGGTTTAAATGACCTGTAAATTGCATTCTGTTTTAACACACATGACACACAGCATCCCAGCTTTTGGACACAGGGCAGTAGATGAGATATAGCCTAACAGACCCCTTTCGGGTTTCATAGGTTTCATAAACATTGCAATATGCATCACGAAATTTCCATACGGCGACACCTACACATGATCAACATCTCCCTGACCGCAGAGTATTTGCGAGACTGACAGTCAGGAAATGTATGGCGAGACAGAAGCCAGATTCCCATGCTCAGCCTGCGAGACCATGAGCTAATCAGGCCACGGTCCCACCCATCACTTACAAACCAGCTCAGGGAAAAAAATCACCTGGCTTAAGAGCTTAAACTACAAGCCACCAAAGCCCCTTGCTGACTAAAAAGGGGCAGGAGGATCACTATCAGCCAATGGGCAAACGCCAGTGACATGACGTCATAAATGGCAAAGTACATGACCAATGCTACAAAGTGGATTACACTGAACTGTAAAACCATTGGCACACCTAGAAAAACTAGGAAACGTAACTTGCGTTACCAATCACAACAAATATAAGGCGCCTCACATGTTTGAACGGCTAGATCTGTTCAGGAAAAAAAATAAATCAGGCTTGCTACACACCATTAAACAAGAAACAGTTTAAAGATCCGTGGGTTAACGGCAGGAATGTACAGATTCATTGGCGATAAAGATCAGTGTTTTAAAAAACGTTTTTCTGGTTCGAGACTGCCAATGAAGCAGCTGTCAGCTCCCAACAGACAGGCGGCATCTAGCAACTCATAGCATGAATAATTCATGCAAGATAAAGGACATTATAAAATGTTTAATACAGGGCGTCTGGTTGGAAACGCTCTCAAGGCGACCCGCCTTGAACAAGAAACCGTGTGATCAAAGCCCCGTATAAGCATTCTGAATAAGTATAAGCATCCGGGGGTGGGGGCATTTTTTTGGCTCAATCCCCCTAAAGAACCAGGAGAGAATACTTGAATTGAAATTGATCCCCACAAAACGCAAGCGCCGCCACGGTGGAGCACGCAGCCGGCGTGCCTGGCCCTTACCTGGGGCAGCTTACGCGGTCTGCCTCGCCCTCTCTTCTCCGCATCATCCTTGCCTTTCGGGGACACCGCTTGATTACCCTTTGCGTCACTCATTTTTGTCTTATTCTGGAAGAGACACATTTAATCAATACATGCTACAGTGGAATTAAGTTTCTTATGCACGCTTCAAAAACTGCTCAAAATGAATAAAATGCAGGTGACCACACAGGCCGTCATATGAAAGCAAGCGGGGGGCGTTCAGTGTGAGAGTGCTAAAGAAAATGGTATTGCAAAACTTTGGCAGAAGTCATTAGAACTTAACAACCCGGCATTCATGTAAAGGGGGGATCGCAGGGAAGAACAGACGGGTCAACGAGCGGAAGCAGCGGCCGAGGGAGTCGCGCCATGGCGGGACATCGCCACATGGAGGACGACCGCGACTCTGGGCAATGAGTCCCTCCTGCCTCATTGTTTGTGGGGGCGGAAGGCTAGAGAATGCAAATATTAAAGGCAAAGGAATGACTACTTCATCCACCTTGTAGGAAATAAGAGTCTGCACGAAGTGAAACCCCAGTTTAAAAAAAATAAACACAAAAAAGGGGGTGGGAAACAAATCCACAGATCATGGGGGAAAACGTCCCACAGCAAGCGGACATACAAACAGAAATCTAGGGACGGCGCGTCGGCTTTCGGCTAATTGGATTAACAGAATGTGCGAGTGGCCGTGCAACAAAAAAAGCAGAGTTTTCAACTGATGCATCATAAATGTTACTTAAAAAAAATCAAGCATCCGGGGGGGGGGGGGGGTATCGCGGAATTAGACGCAAACAGACGAAGCAGCGAGGAGCGCCATAACTTAGGCGCACGGTGTGAGTAACGGAGTCGCCGCAGCCCCAAGCCCGTCGGTACGGGAGCCCGGCTGTTCAGCCGTGTGCATGAAACATAACGCCGAAAAACAAATAACGCAGCACTGCGATCGAAACACTGCCGGCTGCAAAGCCTCCGGATTTAAAGTTAATGTTACGGCACCAGGCGATTTCCCCGTCGCTGGTGGTCTGGGGGCAGCCGATCGGCGGAAGCGTGCGCGACGCGTCCCCACCACGACGACGAAACCATTACGCGCGTCTGTTTCTGCAGCAGAAACTGCGGCGACGGACGAGGCAGGAGGTCCAGCGGGGCTCCCCGATGCAAAAAGCGGCGTTTACATACCGAACAAGGCCGCTCCGACGCTCGCAAACTGGCGTGCTGCTTCGCTTTCGCGCTCTCTCTCTCTCTCCCCTTCCCTCCCTCCATCCACCCCCCTCTCGGAAATGTCCTCTGCCTAAATTAAATCGGGGAAAACAGGATCCCCCCCACTGCTCCATCCGCCCGCCAGTCTAGTCGGTTTTGAAAGACTTGAGTTAAAGCGACTTGTAAGACGGAAAAAAGACACTAGCTCAACCAATAAAATAAGAGATAGAATATAAACTTAACTGCAAGGGGTGAAGGGAAATAAACACGCAAACAAGAAAAGGAGATAAATATGAAAATGAAATACCAAGCAAATATGCAAAGACTATAAATTCGGTCCTGGAGCCACTCCAAATTTAAAATTGGCGTCTGCTGTCCACCGAAGGACAAATTTTAAAATATATTAAAGAAACGGAAGCTGGGAGGAGTTTGTGGGGGATTTAAGGAGGTTCCGGGGCGTGGCTTCAATGGGGGCGGGCTTCATAGAGGCGGGGCTTCCCCTGGGCGCACAATGCGGTGAAGGCAGAGTTGCTAGGTCCGCGGTTTTCCCGCCCAGTTGGGCTATTTTGTACATACAGTTGCGGGTAAATATTAGGAGGTTGCGGTTTTTTTGGGCTGCTTTCATAATGTTCCGCGGCAACGGACTGTAAGGGGAAAAAGAAATTATTATGAATGGTGACTCCTAATGCTGAGCAATTCTGAATCACTAGCCGCAGAAAGTCAGAGACAGACGCGCATGGAAAACAGGGTTGCCAAATCTCATGCATCTGGCGTGACACTCATGATTTCAGACACACGCAAGCAAATCTTACGGCTGATATATATTATCCGTTATAAAACTTAAATTAGCTATATTAGAAGCGTTGGGGTACTTGGCAACTCAAAAGACTATTTACAAGCAATTGCAAGCGTGTGCAGACTTGTCTCTCACTCCACCCAACTGACCAAAGTTGGCAAACCTGGGAAAGGAGAATGCCTTTATCTATGTGAAGGCATTGGAAAATCCGCAGTGCTCCGATTGTGATTTGAATAGCATTTGAATACATTGTTACTTGATGTTTGTACGTTCCACAGTGGTCCTTGGGTAATATTGGATGACATGGCATTAAAACCCACGTGCTATTGCAATAACAATAATAATGATAATAATAGTAATCATCATTAATATATTGTTATGAAATTATAAGCTTAAACCTGTCATGTAAATGCATGTAGAAGGCCTTAAACAGTAACCAGGGCTGTAGGGCCCCTGAACAAGGCCTCTAACAGCCCGTTGTTCCGGGGCAGAGAGAAGCACCCCAATGTATACATACACCAGTACTTTGCAAATGGCAAATGAGGGAAAATTTACCAAGTTTTGCCTAAATAAAAAGCAGAGTCGTGTAAATCAAAAATTTGTTTTGCAAAGTGACCCTGTAATGAAAAATGAAACAGTAAACATGTTTTTAGTAATTTATCCTGTACTAAATTAGTGATAAGATTGTAATTCTTTCACATATTTTTCAATAGTGCTTTAGCAGTTAAACAGTAAACTTATTTCTTATTACCAGCTTTAATCCTTGGCTTGACTTTATTATGATGTTTACTCATTACAAAACTCACAAGCATTAAAATTCATGAGCGATTATCTCACTAAATGCTTTCCCAACATGCACCTTTTGAAATACAGGATAATCTGTAAAGATTCGAAGCAACATTTGTAACTTGTTGCTTAATTGTCACATAAGTATCACAAATCCCTCAAAATCTCGTTGCAAACGACTTTTAACATCCTGACGCCTTGTGATTTGAAACATGAAGTTTCAGTTCTTCCAGGAAAACAATATTTGTATTGACAATATCAAAATTCCCCATCGTACTTATTTCTCACAAACTGAAATCGACGAGACGAATCGACAAGCCAAAAACTGTCAGCTACGACAACGACTTCACCAGAAATACTCCGCGGTAACTTTGATATTAAAAACCTTATAATCTTTATATATAACATTATTTTAAAGCCCGTTATTTTGCTAGAACTCCATATGTATCAGTACAGCTATATAGAAAAGTCATCTGAATAGGTGGAAATGGTTATTCAGTTCTCAGTAATATGATTTTTTTTTATATTACGAAAAGCTCCAGAAAGCAGTTCCCATGAAACCCAATGACCAGAATTAGCCCCAACGCTCCACTTTGCCCCAGATGGCGCTTTGATTTCAGGACAACCTGTGCATGTGGGTCAGCAGTTACACCGCGTGACAAATATAGCTTATCTACACTAAAGAGTAGCATATGGGAACGGAAACATTAACTGTTCCTGGCTCGGGAGTTATCTTAAGTTATTCCTTAGATGTTGAGAACTTTAACAGAAAGTCTTTCGCCATAATGTACTAAAGGTAAGACATTCAGAAACTGCTCAAGGAACAGTGAATGTGGGGAATTCTGCATGAAAAAGCTTAATCTATGAAACCGCTCATTCAATTAAGTATACTATAAGGATCGGGTTGCTTATTAAATTTACCCACCGTCTGTGACCTTTAGAATCACTTCCAATTATATGCCATTGTGAACAAAAGCCTGCCCATGCTATTTGAATGGCTGGGAATAGGACGGCAGTTGTGGAGGTTGAGGACATTGTTGGGGGGGGGGGGAGGCATTTCGCGTAGCACGCTAAGGAGCAAACAGGAGGTGCTTTTTGAGCGGGTCTCAATGGCACCTCACAACGTGATGCACAATATTTAAGTAATATTTAACGCGATAGATTGGTGCTCCTGTCCATCATATTTAAGGGGGTGGAACATCCCATCCAAGGTGTCCCCTGTCTTGTACCATGTGCTTCCTGTAACCGGCTCTAGAGTCACCATGATTTTAAACAAGATGGATGAATGGATGCATGCATACATAACTACAGTATTCACAACTATAAAATAAATGTTTAAATTTAGCTTGTCAGTGTGCTTGTCATGCCCACCATGTCTGCTTAATCCTCTTGTTTTCTCCCTGGCAGGGCTGGTTAGTCTTGCCCCTTGTTCCCGCCCTCATGTTAATCACTTCCAGCTGCCTCCTGTTTAGTCACTCTTTGGTTGTATTTGAGGTCTTGTCATTGACGTTGTTTCCCTGCTTGTCTGTTCCCTGTTACCTCTGTTTCGGATCTCTCGCAATCCCATTTATTTTCTGTTTTTGTTACCTTCATTTGAATAAACCCCTTTTGTTCTGAATCTCATTTGCTCCTGCTTCCTCCATTCCCTTCGATGCGACAGTGCTACACAAAAGGCTGCCCCAATTGTCTGATCACGTTCCCTGATTGTGTAAAGCATTGTGAATGTGAGTCATCTATCTGGTTAAAACACTGACTCACCGTAATTTAATTTGAAGAGGAATGCCATATTGCATTACTTATTATATTAATGGCGTATTATATTACAAAATGAACAGTGCAAGACTTCCTTCTGTCTGGATGGTTGACAGGATGCGAGAGGGTTGATTTTAGTGGGACTTTTACAACAAAGGGGGTGAAAGGAGAATAAAAGATGGTGGCATGGAAATCAAGACAGGCCAAATGTGATCTTATCATTAGCAAAATGGGTGCAGGTGAACAAAGGAATCGTCACCTCACTTTACATTACCCCGGGACATCCGTGCCATCTTCGCCAATCCATGCGATGGTCGCAGATTCGAACCGCACAGGGAGTGAGAGAGAAGCCTTGAGGATGTGAGTGTAAGACAGTCGAAATCAGGACAACAAGCAGATATGGGTAGTTCAGGTCCAGAGAGTAAAAGTCCAGACCAAGATTTTGTAATAGTAAATTTTAAATTTATTTTATATTTGCAGTATTATCAATTATCACTTTTAAATCATGACCTAAAACTTTTGTTAAATAGCAGTTGAGTTGGTTTTATGTTTTATTAATTCTCTTTTTGCACAGCACTTTGGATTAACAGTTGTTATTTTTTATATGTGCTATATAAATAAACTTGACTACTCTGTGAATGTGACTCAATTTACACTCAACTGGTTGACACAAAATTTTTGTCTGGCCTTTACTCGCTGGACCTGAAATACCCACCTTTGACAACACGTACCCAAAAAGAATGTTGTCACAGCGCTGGTGAAAGTGAAGCTGAATATAAAAAGGCCATTCCGTTTGGATCTGGGGTCCTTGAAGGTCACCGAGTGCCCTTGGGGGGGCTCTCGGGAGAAGGCTCTGGCAGGAAGGCTGGCCTGGCCATCTGGAGTACCGGGCATTGTCCCAGTGGGCTGCTGGGTATGTTGGCCGGCAAAATTAATTGTGAGGTGCACCCCCCCTCCCCCCCCACTCGGCCATGGGGTCATGAGAGACCCCAAAGTCCAGGGCCGAAATTTAATACCAATCTAGTCATGATGGGAGGGAAATGTTTTAGGTAAATCTCAATGTTCTGCCTGTGCGTTATCAGCCTTGTTCCAGGATCACATCCTTACCTGGAAAGCAGTGGTCTCAGTCAGAGAAATAGCTGCCATCATCATTTATTAATTTGTTTCATGATCAGTTCTGTTAACAAGGAGAAGGTGCAGTACTCTGAAAATGTGTTCATTTTGACCATATATTTCTAATTAAATTCAAGTTGTTTGAGTGATTTTAATTAGTACATTGTTGATCATAATATATTTTTAATACACAGTGCTGGAAAAAAAATTTAGACAGTCAAAGAAAATGTGAAAAGCTATTTATGTGAGTAATAAATGCATGTTTCCTCAAAAACAAAAAGCAAAACTTAACACTGGAATATATTCAAATTAACAGTAGCACAAAAAACTAAAACAAACTACTTCTTTTTTCCAAGAACTTACTGATCTTGGACGGCTAGATGGACACCGCTTCAGTTCCCAAACCTCTCCTCAGAGGCACCTCAGCCGTTCCATGTATTTAATATATTTCACCATCAGCTCACTTAATGAATTAACTTAACTAGTTCAATACCTTGATGAAGTATTGATTAGTTAGATATGGTGGGCTAGTGGTAGAGTTTAAAAATACATGGGGGTGTTGGGTGGTTGCTGCAAATGCTGGAGTGATTTTAAGAGTGTTTTTTTAAAGGGATAAACTAACACACTACAACAGACACAATATCATAATTTCACATCAATATGAAGAGTATTTAAAGAACTTGACTGCCTTGCACAATACTGTATATCTAACAGTGATGGTAAGCATAGTTCAAACAAGCACTAAAATACATCAACTGTTTGCTTCACTAAGGCTTTACAGAAAGCAAACCCTGAGTAACTCCACCGCAGGCTTGCCTGTAAACAGTCAGACGACCGCGTTGCTTTCGCAGGGTTATTATGGAGGTCCAGGCAGCAGGATTTCGACTTCATCTGCAGGTGAGTGTGTGAAGGACAGATGTGATTTGTATCGTTTTACAAAGGTAACAGCATCATCAACATTCAAATAATATGTATGTTAAATATGACTACTGCTGTCCCAGTGAGGGGCACAGTGACAGCAATATGGCAGACTGTAATATTTTAACTTGAAAATTATGCATATCTACTAATCTAAATATCAGGAGAAAGCACCAGCATCTTAATATTTCATGAGTTTCTCCTTATGTGGAAAGATTTGTCCTCCCAGAATATAAAACGGGCACATATAATGAAAGTTCTGTTTAATTAATTAGAATTTCCCTTTGTTATAAAACTTTTTTTAAGGGGGAGAATTTAGTGAATTTAGTGCACCTTTTTTGTCATTTTCTGACCTCGTTCCCTTGCTCTCTCTCCTAAAACTGGCAGCGCATTTCCAGTCTAATCCCAGATCTTATACTGTAGCTCCGACAAGGGTTCCCAGTGACACTGGCCAAAAATATATCTTTGTTGTCCTCCTGCTGCTCCAGCTGCTCTGCCGAGGACCTAAAGTGGACTGGAAGGAGGGCTGGTAACCTACAGTACACCGTAAGGTCTGGACAGGGTCTTCAGCTTCCTGCTGTTGGATAGAGGGGTTCTAAAGTTTACTCTGGGGTCATCTGGTCCCCCCCGTCGATCCAGACTAAATTATCAGACATTCCCAGTTTCACTGGTTTGGATATTTGCCAGAAATACAACAGCCTTCCTTTTGAATTATTTTTCTGTCTCCAGTTCCTGCCCCCCCCAGCACCTTGCTACCCCCCATCCAACCTGGCCACACACGTATCCCCCCCCGTTGTGGGACGTGTGGCTTTTGCTGCATCTTCCCGCCGCATTGCATCGTCACGCTGTGCCTCACCTGCCCATGTTGCGTGCAGGGAGCCGGGGTTTGTGTCACTTGGCATTACTGCTGCGTCGCCATGGCGACGTCACTCTGTTATACTCCAGCATGAAGGCCTTGCAGTGGATTGTCGTACCATTGGTTCAGGGCGACTGCCTCAGTTGCTGCTTCAAAGCATAGGAACACATCTGCCCTCCATCGCCTGACAGTGCGAAAACAGCACAAAACAAAAAGAACAGCTAAGACTGATATTTTTTATTGTACTCCATTATTCTATTTACTGCATGCACGTTATACATAATACAGTCTCTATTTATTTGACATTTGCATTAAAACCGATTTGAAATAAACTTTTTACTACATGCAATCTCTGGACTGGGCAGTGGGTGGCGTAGTGATTAAGCACAGACACATAACGTATTATATTTTGGACTCTGCTGTGTCGATGTGGCTAGTTCTGTGGACCTTTGGGTGCAAAAGTGTTACGTCTTCCAGAAGGAGAAACGCCTCCAAGCAGCAAGTATTGCTGCAGTCTACCTTAGAGCCATTAACACAGTAGGGAAGATGTCAAGCCGGTACCCTTATAGAGAACTGAAATAAGCATCAAAGCCTGCTCACACTGGTGCATGATGGGGGTAAATCTGGCTGCCGCAACTATGGTCATGGCAGAACTGACTGCTGATAAAAATGAACACTGAGGTTTACACAGCTGACTTTTCCATGACATACACTGTCCGCTACGTTCCTACAGATTACACTTACGGCAGCAGCCTTCAACAAAACCATCAACACAATTTATCTAGAAGTTTTAGTCCATTGAGCTGAAGATCCATGGCTCAAGCGCATGTAACAACAGCTGGGCGGCCCCCAATCATGAGCTTGGTCCACCTCAAAGTTGGGCAAATGCAAACCAACTACAACACATGTATCAATAGCACATAGATAAAACATTTTTTTTATTTAGATGCACTTTTTGGTCTGCTCTATGTCTATGTCCTATATGTCCATGTCTGGACACTTAAAACTTCTACCTGCACATCTAACTCCAGAAACTTCCATCCAGTCAGTGACTCTAAGTCAGGGGTGGCCAGTCTTATCCGCGAAGGGCCAGTGTGTATGCGGGTTTTCGCTGCAGCTCCCTAATTAGATTACTAATTAGAGGACTGATTGGCTGTAGAGTCCTCACACCTGGGTTTGAACAGCTGACCTACAGGTTATCCCAAAAACCTGCATACACACCGGCCCTTTGCGGATAAGATTGGCCACCGCTGCTCTAAGTCCTGACAATTAGCTGCATGCTGGGACCATCCAGCAGAAAACCTGACAGCTACGACAAGGACGGTTTATCTGGGGGTGTTACAGGTCCGTGTGTCTCTGATCTAGTGACGATAGACTCTGTTTTACTGTGATATATCAGCACACTGTAATTAATAAGGGTAGTTTTTCCCAGCTGAAATAAAAAAAAATGTAGGCAAATTCAGCTTTTAAATGTGAGCCAGTATTGACATTCTCAGCTACAGGGAGCAAGCTGGGGGTGGCATAAAGAGAATCCTATTCACGGGGATAAATAAAGTATCAATCATTATTATTTATTATTATTATAATGACTGGCAGTAACTGGGGACCAGCAATTAATGTGATCATGTGATTGAATCACATGACCAGCTGCTACAGGCAAATCACTTAGAGCAGGGGTGTCAGACTCCAGTCCTGGGGGGGCAGAGCCCTTTTTAGCTTAGTTCTTTCCTATTCTACCACAAATGAACTCAAGAACTGTGTGGTAATTAGCACAAGGAGTTGAATCAGGTGTGTTAAACGAGGGTGAATCGAAAACTGTGCAGGGCTCCGGCCCCCCAGGACTGGAGTTTGACACCCCTGACTTAGAGGATCCATGCAGAAGACTGGCTCAGATCACTGGATTGTTCCAAGGCAGTTTTTTTTTTTTTTTTTAAGCAACATAGCTGTCTGAACGTTTGCATCCTGTCAGTCATAAACCTCCTGAGTAGGAGGCAGAAGGGAAAGAAGAGAGTATAGCGAAATATTTTTTGCATAGTTATTTCGGTTATAAATACATTTATGAGAGGCAGAGAATATATGCAACAGTGAGGGAGACCAGAGACCAGTCAGCACCAAATCATGCGATGTCTCAGTTGACAGTGATAATCACATCCCATAATAAGGTCACAGCACTGACAGCTTGACGCACAAGCTGCTCTGTTTTTGGGGTTGCATAGAATATATAGTGCAGCGTGTTTGACTCCTGGACACGAGCAGCTAGATCATTCCATACAATGGGCGCTCAGTAAAGGAAGGCCCTTCACCTGTTATTGGAAGCAGCGGAACCCAAAGATATAAGCAGATCCCAATGACAAATGGGGAAAAATAGCATTGTAGCATCTTTAATTGTGTTTTAACAAGAAGTTAGTTTGGGGAGGCTTCATATCTGCATTACTTACGGGATGAAGTTTGGAGCCACTTTTGGCACAACCTGAAGAAACGTCAGAGCAACCAGATCGCAGAGATCCAAAATAATCAGAGACAATCCCGAGATAAAGATACACAGAGCAGCTTTTCTCAAGTTTTTATTTATGTATTTGCTACACTTCTTAGATGAGAAAAGGCACCATGCTCTTCCTGTAGTCCGAATGTTAGAAGCGTATTGTCAAGGTCTTACTACAGCATTACCTGTGCTTGGTAAAATCCTTCAGGTTCAATGTGTTTATTGTTGGATAATTTATTTCTAAATGACTAAAGATGTACTTATGTTGGAATCATTTTGGAATGTGACACTCAGTTCTTGATGTCATTTTACAGGATTCAAGCTTGAAGACTCTTTTACTTGATCTGATGTTTAGAGCTGTGTATTCTCAGTTCGGCAGTGAAAATCATGTTCGCTAATAACATTACAGATATTACCGTGGTGTTCAAAGCTTGCTTGTTACCTAATGACGTTTCCTAACCTGGTCAGATGGACGCTGTGATCTGTGGGGTTACAAGGCTGATCAGCTAAGAAGGACAGGAACAGAGATGGTATCGCAGGCGTAGGATGGAAGGGTGGTGCTATTTTTACAGGCATTGTGGGTTATCAGACCACAGATTGATGGGTCCTGTATTATTGGACTGGAAGGCAGACAAGTGGCAAACACATTTCTCTAAAATGTCAAACACAAGTGACATTGTGTTACACTTTTAGCTAGATGGATACTTCAATCCAGTTGGGATTCTGTCTGAATCAACTTGGGAACACACACACACATATATATATATTTCATTTCAGACTACACCTTTTTTCTTAACTGTCAGAATGAGCAAGTGGTTGTTTTAGAGCAGAAGTGCCTAGACTTTTTGGCGTGCAATATAATTTTAATGTGTAATTTTAATTTTATAATTTAAGGGGTGTTTCACAAAGCGGGATTTTTCAATTAACCAGGTTAATTTACATATATCAGGATTGTCCAATAGGATTGCTCCTTACCTAAACTCTTATTGGACAATCATGACTTCTTAATCTTAAATTAAGCCAGCTAACTGAGTGATCCTGCTTTGTGGAACACCCCCCTGCGCATCGTGATCTACTAAACTCCTCAAAAAAGTCCCATTGTTTAAAATAAAAAATAAAAATAAAAAATTAATGACTGCCCCATCTTATAAGGATATATATATAATATTTATTTATTTATTTATTTATACTTATTAAAGCAAAAAAATCAGTATTTAACATAAAAAGAGGCAGCAGTAGACAAAGGGTCCAGAATGAGTGCAACTGCATCTGAGAGGCAAATAGTATATTTGAAAAATGGTTTAATCCCCTCCCCCCCTCCAAAAAAAAAAGATAATGTCAGAGTGTCCCAGTTTTTTCGCAAATCACAGGTGGCTACCACTGGGCCCTGGGGACCCCAAGACGGCCTACAGTTTTGCTCCCTCCCAGCCCCTGGTAGGATCCGGTTGAGAGGCACTGCTCTAAGCCACAGTGGCTGGTGGCTAAAAATGCTGAGATGGTAAGTAGATATTGCAAAATGTATCAATATGAAATTTTCCAAGAAGAATGACAATAAAATGACAATAAAATTATAGTAGTGAGTCATTTCAAAGTTACTTGCTTCATAATATAATCTCAAGAGTAGAGGAGGTAATTCCTTCTCTACCTCTATCGACCAAAAACATCTGGCTGTAAGAGCAATGATGATGATGATGAGGATGTTGATGAGATTGAGAGCTAATTGCCACTGGCTGAGAACCAAATCACAGACCAGGCTCAATCACCTGATTACCGATGTGTGACAGTATGCTTGCTAGTTGCCAGTACCGAATGGCGCCCAGACCTGCTGGCTTGGGGAAGGTTTCCAATAAGCTTCTAATAGCAACATACATAATTGGACTCATTCAGCTGCTATGTAAGTTGCTAATGTAGTTATGCAAGTTGCTAGCATAGTTAGCAACTGTGCTTAGGGAAACATTCCCCTGGTCTCTTCACGGTCATAGAAATTTATGCAATTATTGCTACTGTATAGCACATGAAGCGTATTAGCTGCCTCATTTCCTAAAACTAGCTTGGAAATGTATGCTACCTAATCATTAATTTATACCGATTTTATAACTGCTTATGCAATTTTATAACTGCAGTACCTGGTTTTCGTGAGCCTGGAGACCCGGGGAGTCCAGTGTGGTAATGCAACTAGGCAGAGGACACCCTGAACAGGATGCTAATGCATCACATGGGACGCAACCTCATGCACGATATGTAATGACACCTTTTGGGCCTTGAAGTAGCATTGGGAGTTGGGGTTCTGGCCTTGGCTTTGTATATGTAGAGTGTGGGGGATTCCTCCTCCTGAGGCAGACAGTGTATATGTAGAGTGTGGGGGATTCCTCCTGCA
>JAODJU010000130.1:19624070-19651510 GCA_026776725.1 Gnathonemus echidnorhynchus | reverse complement strand
AACAGTAATCAGTTACTCTACTTTTTCAGTGGAAAAGTAATTTAATTACAGTAACGCGTTACTTAGTAACGCGTTACTCCCAACACTGTCAATAGCTTAATAATATTTATTCTTTCCTTGATAGCTTGATCATTTTTTCTTCTATCCCTTTCATTTTTAGGTCATTGTGTTTGACTTTATTATCGTGAGTAAGTAATCATGTCTTGATGTGTACAATTGTATGCAAAAGTTTGAGCACCCCTGGTTTAATTACAAATTTAGTCAGTTATGTAACTGAAAAATAGTTTCACTTAGTTGTCCTCAGTCAGCTGCTTAGAGGAGCCCATGGTTGCTAAGTAACAACCCAGTGTTTTGAATGGCAGGGAATTTCTGCAATTGTCATCAGGTGACAATTCCCAATTGCTACTAAGTCCGATTGGAGTCATTAGGGTCAGTAACCTAGTAAGAAAATTCTTTATCACTTTTGCACATGCACAAGTTCTATTTTGTTAGGTTTTATATTAATGGAATAAAAAATTGTGCATTAACATTTACTAATATGTTGTCTTTTAATGCACAGGACACCAGCCCATCACAGTGCAGGGGACCCCCTCCCATACAGGACCCTGCATTGCATGAGAGGTTATAGACGCTGGAGGGACTTTTGAACCCAGGAAGCTGGGGGTTAAGGGCCTTGCTCAAGGACCCACAGACATGCTGAGGCTGCGTTTGAACCAGCAACCTTCTGATTACAGACACAGCCCACTGAGCCACACACTGCCCCCAAAGCAGCAGCACACTCCCCATCAGGGAATCAAACCCCAGTCACCCACGTGACAGGCAGGGATACTCACCACTATACTAACGTGGAACAGTTACTCTGTGTGTATTTAGGGATGTCAATTCGCTTAATTGCATGTTTCAGACTATGAGAGGAAGTACCAGGAAGAAACAAGGGGAGCAGAGGTGGGTAGTTCAGGTCCAGAAACTAAAAATCCAGACCACGATTTTGTTTCAACTGACCAGTTGGGTATAAAGAGTCACAGTCACAGAGTAGACAACTAGCTGGCTGAAACAAAATCTTGGTCTGCATTTTTACTTTCTGGACCTGAACTACCTACCTCTGATGGGGAGAGCATGCAAGCTCCCTCCACACTGAGCCAAATGGCTTTTCCACCGGGAGCACAGCACAAATCACAGTTCACATAATTACTCAGCGGATAATTGTTTCTGCATTTCTGTTGTTCCCCATAATTATCTGGAGTATTCGTTACCTGTTTAATTAATAGATTAGTGCTTATTTCCTTTTGAATAGCCATAGAGAAACTGAGAAAACTCCACCAAAACAGTTGGACATACAGACACCTGATGTGGCAATAGAGTCCCATTTCCCCCCTACCCTGTCCATCTCATTCTCTTCATACAGTCTCTTTAATTAATTCATCCCAGAAAGGTCAGGAATGATGTTCAGAGGAGACGGATGTAACGGCTGTAAAGTGCAGGAAGAAGGACATGCAGTGTCACCCATCAGGTCCAATCAGGGTGGAGAAATGAAGCAATGAAGGCTTAAGGGAGTCCTACGGATCTGCATGCCCTTCAGGGGCACATTTTATTGGGGTATGAGGTCACCATCTCAAGCCTGCGTCCATCTTTTGGGGGCTGCCTTCGGGAGAAAGAACCAATGCGGGTGAAGGAGGTCAGATGCTCAGTGCTGGTGATTAAAGGAAAATCGGGGTTTGTAAAGCAGCTCACAGATGCAAGCTGTGACTCTGGTGTTGTAGTTATGCTAAGCAATGCATTGGCACAGTGTTTGCTCATTTCCACGGGTAATTTGTAGGTTGGGACTGGTCTGCCTGCATGCCAGTCTCTTAAGCCAGTAACAGAGCAGTTAAAATTGATACTGCACATAGAACCATTAGCCGTTACCAGCATTCTGGGGTATGTAGCTGTAGTTAGGGCTCCGAATTTCAGGAGATCTCCCATCACTATTGGGCAGCACCTCTTAACGTCAATATTTTTAAGAGACGTGTCCTAGTTTTTGACATGGAATTAGCTTTTTATGCAGCCCAGGAACATTACTTCTTATTCTGTCTTTCCGACACTCAAAGTTATAGCATTTTCTTTTAGGCAAAGGATATCGCTCAAATTTATAACAAGAAGTTTTGTTCTACACGACAGTTACTAATATGGAACAGTAGGGGTTTCTCATGCAAAATCTTTCATTTATTTGAGGACTCTAATTTCTATGGCATACAAATTTTCTACATTATCTATTTCATCGCTCTTGCTTGCTAATGAGACGTTTGTTTTGTCCCAGCTAAAGTAACCACAGCATATTTAAAGAGGCCTTCATTTATGGCCAGCAACTCTTTGATGGATCATTGCCTGCTGTGATGATTTGTGGCGGCCATATTATAATAAATAAAAGTGTAATATATATATATATATATATATATATATATATATATATATACAGAAGCCTTTTCACTAAGGAACGTCAGTGGAAAATTAAATTAAAAGCACATGCATAAATTTAATTCCTAAATCTGATGGTTCCAAACAGGACAGCGGACATCAAGATTTGTCTGCCTAGTGAGAGGCTGAGTTTGCATAATAGACCTTGTTGTTCTTCTTGTTTATTCTATGGAGGATGTATTTAGTCATTCAAGTACAGAAGAAACTATCCAGTAACAAACAACAATATAAGTGAGATACATTAATCTTGCACGCAAACTTGAGACATCTTGGCACTAAAGATGTCAGAAAATGAAGTTTTATATCCAGACAGGAAAATGATTAAAAGTTTGTCTTTAAGGACATTTCAAATTGCACAGTGATCTGCTAGGGGGAACACCTAAAGGGAGAGGAAGCACAAATGATATGATGTCTGAAAAAGTGTTTTTGTTTGTTCTCGTAATATATTTAAATATCTCAAAGGAGATATTTTAAACACCAATTTTAAAATAATTCATCTTTATAACTGATGGCAGAAACCAAGTTTTGAAACCCACTGTGGGTGGAATTTTCTGTGCCCTGTCAATCTCTGTGTGGGTGAAACTCGCTGCTGACTGACAGCACGCAATAATCCCACGTAGTGCAGCTTTTGAAGCCTCTTCTCCTCACTTTCTAGGACTTCTTCCTTAAACCTTTTTTAGTTAGTCTCAGCAGGCATCCACCTTGTTGATCCTTTGGCACATATCTTGTCACCGATGATCCAAGTTCAATGCCACACCAGAAGAACATCTTATAACTACACATTGAATTAAGCTCGCAAAGTCTTAAGCTGGAAGAATATAAACATATTGTCATAGTAGTTATATGTGATGATGACTTAAAAGTCTATCAAGCAGGGCAATACTGATGAGAGATGAACAGAAAAGGGGAAAGTACTGAAAAGTACAATTATTCTATATGGCCAAAGTAGGCGGTCACCCACATTAATTAGAGAAATTCACTTGTTTAGCTGCACCCATAACTGATCAGGTGCAATTAAGCACATTGGCATGTACTCATCCAGCAGAATGGGTGGTCATACTGCAAAGGCACCATCAAAAGATGCCATCTAAGCAGCTTTTGCAGTTTGCTGCATTTATACCCTGCTAGAGCTGCTCTGGTGAAACGCAAGTGAAGCAATTGTGGAATGGAAACATCTGGGAGCAAGTTCAGCTGTGAGGTGGTCGGCCACACAAATCCACAGACGGGGACACGGCATCCATACCCCACCTGACAGGCAGCAAATCCCACCAACAATATTCCAACATCTACTGGAAAGCCGTCCCAGAAGAGTACAGGCTATTAGAGCAACTAAAAGTTGGCCAACCTCATACTAACACCTTTGGATTCGGAATGAGACATTGGACAAGCCGGTATCCACATACTTTTGGCCATATAGTGTTCTTATGTTCTTATATAGTGTATATATCTCATTAACAAAACATATTACCAGAAACCTTAACCCAAATTTATTTGAACATAAGATTTTAGTATAACATCATAGTCTACTAACATACTATGATTTATGTTATTGCATTGTGATAACCTTAGTATTATATGTTCTGGACAATCATGGTAAATATCGCAAGACCTGTAACTCATTTTATCCTTGTAACTGATATGTGTGTTAATTTATGCTGTTTAATTTTTTACCTTTCTATCTTTTTAACCACTTACAAATAGGAAGAATTAGAATTCCTAATAACCAAACCGAAAGAGACAGCATTCAGTAAGAAAAACAGATTTTGGATCTGATACTATATTAAGATACTATATTATTCCTGTACTTAGTTTTGCCAAATTGATTCATCATTAGAGAGTCGGTGTCTCTGCTTCCAGGATAGAGTACATCTCTGAATCTTCTTCCTTGAGAAGCTCCCTGCCTCCGTTCTCCCCTGCATCCTGTTACAGAGACTGTTTACATGAAGCGCTTTAATTAAACGGCTCTCTGCTTGTTTCAGCTGCTCTGCCTTCAGCGAGATCCATGCGACACTTCAAGCATGGAAATTAACAGTGATCTCACTTTTATCAAGTTGCCTGTTTTTATGCAAAGGTGTAAAGGTGAGCTAAGCATGGGGGTATTTCTCTTTGAGGAGAAAACGATGACGTAATTCCGTCTGTTTCGCAAAAAGGGAAAAACCACTGATTAAAAAAACCTACAAAACCAAAGTAAACCTAAACTGGTAATAAACTAACAAACCCTTGCATATAACATATCACTCTGAAAGCATACAACAGCCTCCCAAACAAACTCGCAAAATATATATATATATATATTGTTATATGTATATATATATAACCCCTAACCTTAACCATAAGTAACCAAACAAAATACAAGACGTTTTTAGTTTTTTTATTGCAGTCACAGATTTTTATCAAATTAAGTTTCCCCTTGTGGAGACGGAAAACACGGTCCCCACAACATGAAGATGCCAGGCTTTTATCCTGCTGGGGGGACTTTTCCCGGTCAGAGAGGCCCTGTCCAGAGAGGCCCTGTCCAGCCACGCCCCGGGTTCACTGCTGATTCCGTTTAGCAACTTCACCTCTCCACAGCTGTTACACATGTTTACTAATTACTTCCCCTATTTGAGTTCATCAGACATGTACACTATATGGCTAAAATTATGAGGATGCCGGCTTGTTCAACATTTCATTCCAAAAACAAGGGCATTAATATAAAGTTGGTCCACCCATTGTTGCTTTAATAGCCCCTAGTCTTCTGGGACGGCTTTGCATTAGATGCTGGAACAACAGCTGCTGCTGTTCAGGTTGTGTATTGATGTTGGGTGATCAGGTCCCTTTCTGTGAGCATGTGTGGTTGACCACTTCACAACTGAACTCGTTCTCAGATATTTCTAATTCACAGTCACTTCAATTGTGGTTGTCGAGGGCGGTCACCATCCTCTGTGGTATAAACCAACAGAAGGGCTACAAGCCAACAGAAGGCCTACAAAACAACAGAAAGGCTACAAAATGAGAGAAAGGCTACAAGCCAACAGAAGGGCTACAAGTCTACAAAAGGGCTACAAGCCAACAGAAGGGCTACAAACCAACAGAAGGGCTACAAGCCAACAGAAGGGCTACAAAACAAAAGAAAGGCTACAAACCAACATATGGGCTACAAACCAACAGAAAGTCTACAAGCCTACAGAAGGGCTACAAGCTAACAGAAGGGCTACAAACCAACAGAAAGGCTATAAGCCTACAGAAGGGCTACAAGCCTACAGAAGGGCTACAAACCAACAGAAAGGCTACAAGCCAACAGAAGGGCTACAAACCAACAGAAGGGCTACTATAGCACAAATGGCAGATGATTTTGATGATGATCATGGGAGTAACGTGTCACGACACCCAGAACATAGAGCCTTGTAGTATATGGCGCTACTTAGGCCTGTACCGGACCTGTCGGTCCAACAAATCCCATAGATGCTCAACGTGTACCCAGCCATCCACGTGACGTGACAGTAAACAGGACTCATCCAGGTGACCTTCTATTG
The DNA here is from genome assembly GCA_026776725.1 of Gnathonemus echidnorhynchus. Classification (NCBI taxonomy): domain Eukaryota; kingdom Metazoa; phylum Chordata; class Actinopteri; order Osteoglossiformes; family Mormyridae; genus Gnathonemus; species Gnathonemus echidnorhynchus. Next base: position 19,645,541 of record JAODJU010000130.1, on the reverse strand, counting down.
CTCCAAGGTCTGTTTTTGATTCTTGGGTGCCCATTGCAGGTGCTTTTCTGTATCCCAGATTCTGGCCCAGTCTGTAGACTACAAGCTATCCGTTTAGTTTATGTGATTTTGTATTGGGTTCTCTGCTCAGGACTGTATCAACTGGTTTGGTTTTGTTGTTTAATTATAACCTCTACATTTGCACTTACATTTGTTACCTCTCTTCGGGGGAGTGGACTGTGTGTCATACCCTTGCGCATTGTGTCCAAGAGCTATTTAACCCTACCCTCTATACCAGTCTCTCCCAATCCAGTCCTCAGGGATCCACAGACAGTCCATGTGTGGCAGGAAGCTCGGAGGGAGCAAAAACGTGACCAGCTGTGGGTCTCCAAGGACTGGATTGGGAAACACTGCTCTATACTGACAGATAGTAAGGCTTATTGTGTCATGATGCATATTGTAAATGAAGACCTTTCTAGAATCATCCATCTGGCAATTACTTACGAATAGAGGTAGTACAGGGTACAAGGCACACATTGGAGGGGATGATAATCCATTATAACGCACAAATCCCTCCCTCTGTGTGTGTATGGAGTTTACATACCAAAAGCAGGGATTCCCAAAGTGTCTCTGCTGGCTGACTAACTGCTTGTGATAATGCAGGGGATTTTTCAGTGATGGTTTTGCCATTCGGCCGTGCGTTATGCAGGATGCACCTGGATGCGAATACGCTGTAGGAATAGATACGAGATGAAAGTGCTGGAAGACGTGGTTTTTAATCCAATTCTCCCGGGGCGTAAAACGTTAATCGGTGCACTAAGAAATTTTCCACAAAAAAGGGCTGCTCTTAAATAAGCATCCATTGTGCAAATACCTGTGAGAGAGTTAGGCCAAGTTATCCGATATCTTACAAATGCATATAATGTTAAAAACTGACTAAGGGGGAGGGCAGCGCCATCCTTCACATCAGAAATGGAGCAGAGGACATTTAGCGGTGCGTCGATTCTTTATTTTACCAGGTCACGGATATCTCATTAAAATAAGAAACATAACGGCTCTTTTTGTAACTTCTCAAATATGCAGAGAGACCCACAATAAATGTCAAATGAATGTGAAACTGTTTCCTTGGGGGATGTGGGTAGGATAAAATATTTTGCTCATATAAAAAAAGTCTAGCCCCTCATAATATCTCTGAACTATGCAAAATTTTAATGAGTGAATGGAAGACGCCTCTCAAACAGGAGGATGGGACAGAAATATATTTGTTTCTTGCAAAAATGAAAAGCGTGAACAAGCAACTACTGATATGAAGTCAGAAAAAAAAATTCCACCAAGATCCATAGACTATAGGGTAAAAGGGTAAAAGTTAATAAATAGTGATTTATTAACACACCAAGTCGTATACATTGAGGGTTAAGCTCCAGGAATGTCCAAAAACATGAATTCTGGGGAAACTAATGTCCCAAAGGAACATATACCTAACACAGTATTAACCAAATTTGGAAAAGCAGAAATGAAGGCTACACAAAATTAACATTGATTGCAGGTTTCGGTCCGAACATTTATAAGCAACTATACAGTGTATTGTTGAGACATTTCAAAAATATCCATCCATCCATCTTCAATTTTCATATCATGGACATTACGAGACATCAGTTCATGCAATTAATTGAACGCAGCATCGGAGGCATTTAACTTGAAATTTTTACTTTCACCCAGTTCCTAGTTGGTAATATTGTTTGGTTATTTTTGTTTTTCACAGATTTCGCCCACCTTAATTAAGTGTTGGTTTATTATACAATAGTAGTTTTCCCTTCAGTCTAAACTTCTGAGTAGAGACGTGACTAGATAGATGAACATCCCTGCTGCTGACAACGTCGTAGATCTCGCACACACACAGAGGCACGGACGCTTAAATATATAGGTTAAGCTGACGTGCGGCATAAAGACGAATTTGAATTTCTACCACTAGGTGGCGCAGACACGCACCTTGGAAGCGCATAATGGTTAATGCTTCGCCCCGTCATCACAAATCAGGAAAGAGACACACTGAGGGACTGTGTACAGAATTAATGAAAAAGACGAAAAGTCATTTGTGGCATTTACAACTGTTTACTTGTTTGAATATTCTATACATGTATATGAAGGTATTGCATTTATTTATTTAGCAGAAGCTTTTAAAGAAGGGTGAAATTTAAACAAATGTATAATTAATTTAATATATCAGCAAAGGTATATGCTTGAAAAAATTACTGTAAAAATTTTAAATGCATTTAAAAGTATGTAATATGCTTCAAATTAAATAAATCTACTTATTTAATTAATTGAAATCATATCCCCTCACTTATTTAATACGAATTGTCTTGCAATTCCTTTGCCACAACTTTTATTTTGTGGTTTGGCCATATATGTTTGCCCAACCAGTGTAAATGTGCTTTGTGGACTTGGAAAAGGCATACGACTGTGTCCTGGTGGTGTTTTGGGGGTAAGGGGTCAGGGTCAGCTCAGAGTGAGAGTTTGGTTCACATTGCCAGCAGTAAGTCAGACTCATTCCCAGTGGGTGTTGGACTCTTTTTTTGCCCCTTGTCACCAATTTTGTTAAGAAGCTTTATGGACAGAATTTCTTGGCATAGCCAATGGACAGAGGTGGTCTGGTTCAGGGGCTTTTGGCAGATGATCTGGTCCTGTTGGCTTCATCCGGCTGTGACCTGCAGCATGCACTTAGGTCGTGGGTCTCACAGGAAAAGGGTGGATTGGCCCATCCTGCTTGGGGATGAGTTACTGCCTCAAGCAAGTATCTTGTTCATGAGTCATTGACGAAGGGAGCAGGAGATTGACAGGCCGCAGTAATGCGGACATTGTACCAGTCTGTCGGGGTGAAGAGAGAACTGAGCCAGAAGGCAAAGCTATTGATTTACTGGTTGATCTACATTCCTACCCTCACCTATGGTCCTGAGCTTTGGGTAGTGACTGAAAGAATGAGATAGCGGATACAAGTGGCATAAATGAGTTTCCTCCACAGGGTGGCTGAGCTCAGCCTTAGAGACAGGGTGAGGAGCTCGGACGTTCGGGAGGGGCTCAAAGTGGAGCCGCTGCTCCTTCGCATTGAAAGGAGGCAATTAGGGTGGTTGGTCTATCTCGGATACCTCCTGGACACCTCCCTGGGGAAGTTCGGACATGTCCAACCAGGATAAGACCTTGCAGCAGATCCAGGACATTCTGGAGAGAGGTATTCCCCTAAAGGAGCTAGCTGGGGAGATGGTGATCTTGGCGTCTCTGCTTAGAATGCATTTTCACGGAAAAAAGAAAATCCATCCATCCATCCATTAGCTATACTGCTTTATCCATCTGGGTCGCGGGGAAGCTGGAGCCAATCCCAGCATCATAATAATTGTTATTATTATTATTCTTGTTGTTGTCATTGTTATTGTTGCTGTTTTGTATTCGTTACATTTTTTTAGCATTTTATATTTGTTTATTTTATATTTGTAAATTTCATCCCGTGTTGCCTTAATCCAAAGCAACATGCATTTGAGAAGGCAGGGTCAGTCAGTGCCTGGGTTAAGGGTTATGGCTCTTGTTCAAGGACCCAGAGATAAAATCAGTAGATGAACTGGCAACCTTCTGATCACAGGCCCAGTTTCCTAACCTGCTGATCCACGCACAGAACAAAAGAATAGTGAATAAGGCACATTATAAATGGATGGAACTGAAAATCACAAATGGGGCCTGACCAGTTGCATAGTGGTATTGTTTCTTGATAGATCAGCTCCAAAATGATCAAAACTGCCGGGAGGGAATTCATGTATAAAACTCGTGCAAAGTCAGCAAAAAAGTGAAGTCAGCAAAGTCATTTATTTAATTTGTGTTTGCCACAAGATTTCGCGTAATCAAGTTTTCTGGCTATTACCAGGAGATCTAGCTATGTCATTAGTTTACATTTTCTTTTTATTTATGTTTTTTTAAGCTTCCCAACAGTCCCAATTTATTTTCTTATGTGCCAGCACTATTGATAAGAAAATGATGTCATAGTGAGAAAGGACTTTCCCATAAGGTTTGGGACTGACTTAATACTGTCTGTAAGCTCTCATAAGGATTTACTTCTTGCTTCTCATCCCTCAGCTGCAAAAGGTGTTTGGTCAGAAGCCTTTCCACCCAGCCGCTATTTGAGTGGATTAATTAAACAAACTTGGGCCAGCCTCTTTAGTTTGGAGCTACGTAATACTTATCGAAAGGCTGCCAGTGTTTCATGCCCACCAGGCTGTGGTAACGTCAGTGGTACTTATTCCTCTGGTGCCTGGGTACCGAACAGATAATCTAACAAATGGGTTCGGAAAAAGCAAAGTCTGGCATTAGGGCAAATTAATTTGGCCTGTGTCTCCTGGGTGCCCCCCCATTTTGTTCCTTCCCTAGTTACCATTCATTCATCTTCTGTAACCACTTCTCCTATTCCGGGTCACAGGGGACTGGAGCCTATGGCTGCAAGGCAGAGAACGAACCAGGATGGGGCACCATCCCATGGCAGGGCACACTCACTCACTCACACACCATTCACTCACTCACTCACCCTCTCGCTCACTCACCACCCACTCACTCACCATTCGCTCACACATGCACAGCTACAGGCAATTTGGCAACTCCAATTAACCTCAGCATGGTTTGGACTGTGGGGGGGGAGTCAGAGCCCCCAGAGGAAACCCCACAACGACATGGGAAGAACATGCAAACTCCACGCAATCACACATAATCCTAGCAGAGACTGGAACCCAGGTCCCAGAGGTGTGAGGTGACAGCGCTAACCACTGCACCACTGTGCCCCCCCCCTGCCCCGGTTACTTTCTCCTTATTTACAGTGACAGAGAACAGGACATACACATCTCCTTGTTTTTTTTTAGCTGTTGGGATTGGCAGTGTAGTTGGCGGGGATGGGGGGTGGATATTCTCCTGCGGGTTTAAGAATCATCTTTCATTCAGTGTTCAGTTTATCAGCTGAAGCAGTTTACTTCGGGAGGTTAGGTGCTATAGCGTAGACAAAAGTTATGCTGAGTGTAGTTTAAATGCTGATTTTAAGGCGCTTCTGAATTTTCTAGAAACCTGGTTTACCATCTGTGTTGCCGTCTTATTCATTCCAGGGATGGTGAGGGTGGTCCCTTTGGCTTTAATCTACACATAATGTTCCAGAGTTTCAGGCTTTAAGTGCTGAACAACAAGCTGTGCCCGCAGTCACATTGCTCTGAGACTTGCTTTCATTTTGACATTTTGAGTTTTGCTTGTGTAACCCGTTGGCTGCATTTGGTTCTGTAGTTCTGGTTTCCATGTTCTGCTCCTCACCCCCTTGCTCCACCAACCATCCGTGACTCCTCTTCCTGATGCCTTCTCCTGAAGCCACCTGCCCAATCAGCATCCCCAACTCCCATCAGATGCCTGGTTCCTGTGGTGTTTTGTCCAGTGTCCAAGGGACCATGAGGCGAAAATACTCTTGAGTGGGTGGGAAAGACTGGTTTGGGGTGTTCTGTTCATAGTTTGTCAGAAATTGAAGTCAATAAAATGAGTTTTACCAAGAGCCCCGCATTCTTGCATGATAACCAGTAATGACATTTGAGCAATGTTCTATGACAACTTTCTCAGATATTGAAGATCACTAAAGGAGTTATAAAAAGTTGGGCTTCAAATATTAAATGGGTCACACCTAATCACCCTTTCCATTCCTAATGTTAATGTACTGTGAGACTTGTAAGACTGTATGAAGTTGTATTTGAGGCAGGAGAACTTTTTTGTGGACTGCAGCAAACCCCGAATATAAAGGTTAACACCTGAAATGAATTTGAACTCTTCTTAAGTTGTGGAGCCAATACCACAATCTCTGCAGTGACATTCGAGTAGGTACAGAGGGACTGAGAATGACTGACAGGACAGCTGAAAAATGCAGAGAACCTGTTCCTTTAGCATCATATGGAAATTTCCTGCATATCTGTGGCCCAGACTCAGCCAAGGATGTCGTCAAAGTTTCCAGTTGCACATTTCGGCTGGTATTTGACTCCCCATGAAAATGAAGTGCTCAGGGTTTATATTATTTCCAAAATATATAGCTTAAGGATAGAGTTAATTTATAGCTTAATACTACACTATATGGCCAAAAGTATGTGGAGACCTGCTTGTCCAACATCTCGCTACAAAAACAAGGGTATTAATATGAAGTTGGTCAACTCATTGTCGCTTTAATAGCCTCTAGTCTTCTGGGAGGGCTTTGCATTAGATGCTGGAACATTGCCGTTGTTGCTGCTGTTCAGGTTGTATATTGATGTTGAGTGATCAGGTCCCTTTCTGTGAGCTTGTATGGCCGACCACTTCACAACTGAACTTGTTCCCAGATGTTTTGTCCTTCACAATCACTTCATTGTGTTTGACCGGGACAGCACTGGCAGAAACGTGGCAAACTGACTTGTTGGAAAGATGGCATCCTATGATGGTGCCAAGTGCAAAGTCACTAACCTTTTTCGCACAACAACCGTCCATTCTGCTGATAATGATTGTTGCAGGAGATTGCATAACTGTGTGCTTGATTATACATCTGCGTTAGCAGTGAGTGTCGATTAAATAGGAAATTCCTCTGATTAAATGGGGTGTTGTCAAACTTTTTTCCATATAGTGCACGATAAGCATATATAACAACATGTTCTACTTTAACATTGTAGCATACAGCTGTGACATTGGCAAAGCACCGAACATTTGTGTCCCAGAGGGTAAACTCTTTAATTTTAACCTGGTATTTTCAAAAATCAAATTTCCTTAGGTCCCACAGTAATTGAAATGTGTAATCCTCGTGGTTGGCATGCTACACGCGGATTGTGGGGCCCATTACCCGTCAGTCATCTCTCAGAGTACGTAACAAAAAAAATTATTATTTGAGCTCCAGAATTTGATAACAGTTACTGTACCCTAAGGGCTGTTTCCTCAAAACTCGTCGGCAGATGTTACGGTAAAGTTTTCCCAGCCGTTCAGCAGACATGCAGCATCCCACAGCCTTGCAGGCAAAATTCTTATTTGAATTTATTTCATTTTTGTATTTCATAGAGAAAGATCAGCCACTGCCTGAAGTGATCCATTGTGCATAAATGCCTACAAGTATACAAGTTTAAATTAAGCACTGTTTTTATGTGCTGTCCAATTAGCAAAGTGGTCAGTTTACATCCCTTATGACTGTGACAAAACTAGATATCAGGTCTGGGATTTTGCTTGTTCCACTCCTCCTCTCAATGACTACTTACAGGCTGGCTCTTGTAAGTGAATGGTCACCCATTTACCTCCATGATCTTGTAGCTATTGTTCAACAGATAACTATATGTTCATCCCCGTTTGATATCATTTCTACACCTCTTTTGAGAAGCTGTTTATGAGCCATTACCCCCCTTTTGACTTCCATCCATCCATCCATTTCCCAAGCCGCTTATCCTACTGGGTCGCGGGGGGTCCGGAACCTATCCCGGAAGCAACGGGCACGAGGCAGGGAACAACCCTGGACAGGGGGCCAGCCTATCGCAGGGCACCCCCTTTTGACTTAATAGCATTAATTGCTCCTTTTTTTGGTCTAACCCTTCCATAAAAACTCTAATTTCCAGAAAATTACAGACCTAGAGCATCTCCAAACTTCCATTTATATCCAGTTACGGGAAAAAGATGGTGGTATCATCTGCACATATGAGGTAAACTGTTCACCATGACAAGAATGATATTTGCAGGATTGGAAATCCAAAAGCCTGTGGCAGAGTGCAGTGTCGATGCCCATCTCCATGAAAAGCAGAGGTACACAGGCATTGGGTCTCCAGATGTTGCATAATGTCCTATAGGCAAATTGTAGCAGATACCGTACTGAGAAGAGGTACAGTGTTGCAGATTCCCTCCTACCTTTCTGACTGATATTTCTCTGTTGCTATGGGTGATCGTGTATTTTTCCCAACCTCTTCTCCGGTGGGTCCCTCAAGGATTAGTATTAGGTCCACTTCTTATTAGTAGATGACATACTTCTGCTTGGTAACATTATTACGAATTTTTACCATATTTCATATCATTTTTATGTAGATGATACTCAGTTATGTCTTTTTTTCACTCCCAGTCAGACTGACTGCCTTGCATGACTGCTTAGCAGATGTCAAGAAGTGCATCGCGAACAAAAGACTTAAATCTCAAAGCAACATGTGAAATTGCTATCCCATGTTTTTCCACCTTAGAATCGTCTCCAAGTTACAACACATTGTCCCTCAGTCTTCTCTCAAGTCTATAATTCATGTTTTCATTCAATCTTGTCTAGCTTATTGCAATTCTCTATTCTGCACCTGCACCTCAAACTCAGAGCTAAAGAGGCTTCAGATGGTTGAAAATGCTCCCGTTAGACTATTAAGCAGAATCAGCTATAGATCATATATTTCTCCTGTTCTGGCTCCTCCACACTGGCTCCTAGTGAAATATACGATAGGTTTTAAGATTCTTTTTACTTATGAGGCTCTTAAAACGCAGGCACCCACTTAAGTATATCCATGACCTTTTGACCCCAAAATCAGCAAACAGGACACTCTGGCCTTTGGATCAGTGTTGTCTTGTCATCCCCATTTCCAAGTTTAAGAAGACGGTTCTGGATCATGAAGTAGAATTTCAGGTAGCCTGAGCTGGATAGTCTTTATCTTTGTTTGTTTACATTTAGCCCAGACTACCTTAAATCAAGTTATCTGGCTAAGCAAGAAATCCTGCTTTATGAAACAGGCCCCAGGGCTGACTGAGCTTTTGTGGTTGCTGCCCCAAGGATGTGGTATCAGAATATTTTTATCAGAATCTTTTTATTTTCCAAGTACAGAGAAGTACAAGGAATTTATTTTGGTGCGGGAGGTATCATGACATAGACAAAACACACATACAAATAAACATCTAAAAGTAAAAATACAAGGATTTTTTTTTTTTACAGGAGATGTGCAATGCTGAGACAAGCATGTGGACAATATAAGTAAAGAAATAAATAGATAATGGATGGATGGAGCTTAGGTACAGTGCAGATGGGTTCAATTAGTTAAAATATGATAATGAAGCTTGAACAGTGCGTGGTTCCATTTTGACAGTTTTTCATCGGTCCTTATTTAGAAGGGCGATGTGATTAGATCAGCCAGCAGTGTGGCATCTGAAAGCTTTTATGTACAAACAGGCCTTTTATTGATGTGTAATATGTTTGTTTTATTTGTCACTTTGTAACATTTGTTGTAGAAAGGTGCTGTATAAATAAAACATTTACTTTGAATCTGAATTTGTTGAATTCCTGTAAAGGAATCTCTTCTCTGTAAGTGTTTGTCCTATTCAGGGTTGCAGGGGGGTCTAGAGCCTATTCTGGAGGCTACAGCCACAAGGCAGGGAACAACCCAGGATGGGGCAGACTCACACACCAATATACACCTATGGGCCATTCGGCAAGCCAGGTAACCACAATGTGGTCTGGGGAGGAGACCAGAAAAACCCCACAGTGACACATAGAGGACATTCAAACTCCACGCATGGAGCCCCGGTGGAGACTCAAGCCATGGTCCCAGAGGTATAAAGCAACAGTGCTAATCACTGCACCACCGTGCCGCCCCCATAAGAGTCCCATGTAACAAGATGTCTTTAGTGCTCACAATTGTCTGTATTTTCCCAGGTAGAAAGTCTGAAAAATTAATTACCAACGTGTAAATGGTTGCATCGGGAAATGTCATTTTGGCTGCCTTCTGTCATCCCTATAACTGATGCTTTGCTCTTTTGTATGAACGTTGCTTTCTATTGGTGATTCCTAATAATAGTATAATGTTGGGTGTGGGGATCAGGTGGCAGTTTCTGTGGCACTTTGATTTTGTGTAGAAAGTTAGTTCCTCAAAAGCTACCAATTTGCATTTGTAGCTCAGTCAAACATGGGACTCTCCTTAGGTTGAAGCCCCAATGATCACTGGCGGCTTTGGTGTTTTTATAGACCATGTTTTTGTGTCAGGTGGGTAGTAACAGTACTGGATTTTTAAAGCTGGTGAAATCAACCCATTGAAAAGTTATATAGGATACGCTGTGTTTATTGACTATTTTAAGAAGTTCTGCACTTGGTAATGCTTCTGGCTTTACAGGATGGGAACTCAGATGGGCTTAATTTACAGAGATTAGATTCTTCCAAGTCCCCACATCACTGCTAATTCACCCCCCTCCAGAACCTCCTGTGGTTGTGTGTACTGTTTGGCCGGACACATTGGTGAGGAAGTTATTCAGTGAAAATGGATAAGTACCCTGTCATGTGTTTGTGTACATGTCTGATGTGGGGGGGGGGTGTCTGACTCGATGCGCTATGGTACAGCTGTGTTTCCATGACTGTTTTTTTGTGGTCTTCCCCAGAACCACAGGTGCTGTGGTGCAACAGCCTGGTTGTAAAGGAATTTTGGGTGTTATAGGTTTGCAGATAGTGCAGTATGTTTCCCAAACTCCCCCTCAAAGAACAAACATGCTTTTTCCTTTTAGCTTCCTGACGCTACCCTATCTGTTATATGCCCTCTAGTGTTTTCTGTTTCATTGTTTGCATTAATTATTGTGTTTCATCATTTAATTTCTGCTTGAATCTATTTTTGACCACAATTTTACAACCTCCATTTCATTCTCTTGTTTTCTATTCACTGGGTGCAATAATAGTATTCTCTATTATCCCTATTAGGGTTAGGCTTAGGGTTGCAGTTAGGGTTAGGCTTAGGGTTGCAGTTAGGGTTAGGCTTAGGGTTGCAGTTAGGGTTAGGCTTAAAGCAAGTCCCTTGTCTGGGCTCCTATCCTCTGGGTATTTTTCCATCCATTTTCTGATTGACTTTAATCCTGTTGGGGTATCTGTGTTTGTGTCAAGGCTATTGATGTCTCTTGTGAAGAGGAATGTTAATTTTTCAACCATGATGTGCCTAATTCTGTCCAGAATGTCAAGTGTGTCTTTAATGTAGCTTTTGTGTATTACGGAGAGGGGATTTAGAAAATAATGCATTCTGCTATTTTGCAGGACTTGCTGTTCGATTCTGTGGGTCTCCCCACTGGAACGTCATATGAATTGGTCCAGGTGTGAGGGTCTTTGTGAGTTTTTGGTTATAAATAAAAGATTCCTCTCTGTCTGCACATTTTTTTGAGATTATATTTGTTCCAGTAGAGATGGTATGATTTTGTGCATTTCTTTTGCTGAGCTTAAATAAATTGGATTTGTTAATTAGTTGTAGTGTTCTGGGGTATTTCATTGTCTTTCCGCTTCCAGAATGTACTGGTCGTGGTCCATTATAATTATTGCACTGCCCTAATCTGCTGGTTTGATGACTGTTTTTGTAGAATGGCTGTTTCCCTCTCTGTAATATTATTTGTGTCTCTGTGTCTGTGTGCTCAGCTCCAACCAGCCACCTTCTCCATAACAACTATGCCCCCTTTACCGATCTCACTCCTGGCAATATAAACAGCTGCAACTCATTTCTGTGCCAATTCCCATGATTCATCTGGTCCATACAAACTGGTCAAATCAACAACCCACTGCAAGGAATCATTTCAGTGTTCAATCACCGAGCATGCTTCTATCTTCATGCTTTCTCCAGAGTGCCTTCGTACCTCATGATTCTATGTACGTACGATCCCTTTTCCTCTGCCCAGTGGGTATGATTCCCGACACTTCCCCCCGAGCGAGTATGTGTGTGTCTCCATTTTCCTGTGTCTGCACTCGTACTTCTGACTCTGTCTCCTGTCTCTTGATTCTAATCTTCGGTTGCTCTGCACTTGGATCCTTGAGGTTTCTGCATTACAGCGTGTTTGTTGGTTTCAGGTTCGGATGAATCTTCTGTCCTCTTTGATCTGGTCCCCCACTTCCCTGGGGATCTGGTTGTCTTGCAGTTCCCAGGTTGATTTTAGCATGAACGGAGTATGTGTTTATTATTATTTTTCTTCAGAAGAAGGCTTCTCGTTTTAGCCTTTGGTAAAAGAGTTGTAATTCCTCTCTCCTCTGTTCCTTTTGATTTTTTGAAATTCCTGTTGTGGGTATGAATGTCAGCTCTTTGATTAATAATTTGATTTGGTCCTCTGAGGGGTTGAATTGTTTGGCAAGGATGACAATGCTCTCGTTCCCCTCCCTGGTGGAGTAGCTTGGGCATGTAGGGGCTTTTAGTTTAACAGTGGTCCAGTGGTCGAACATTCTTCTGGTTGTATCTGGTGTCCAATGTATCTAGTCCACTGTTGCTGAAATTCTCTTGGTCCAGTTACAGGATATAAGGCATGTTCTTCGTGACATGGCTGTTGATTTCTTCCAAGCTTCTTTGGAGTCCTTTGCCCAGTTTTGGAGAGCAGTAGATGAGTGGGATCCAGATCTCTGCTCTTGATAATGCCTCTTTTAGTTATTGGTACATCCTTTGTAGTTGCATGATTGCGGTCTTCTGTGGGTGATGACCCCAAATGACAGAATCACTAGTGAGTCCTAGTGTTCTGTTCTGTCTTTTCCAGAACTGCTGTTGCATGGCTGAATGTCCCTCCAGGATCACTGTGCATCTGGAAGTTCCGGTAAGAGAAGGGAGGATGAATAGATTTGAATCTCCTATGATGATGGTTGACTCCGCAGGTCATAGCTTCAAGTCAATGTTCTCCCTCCACCTCTATATGTGTCTTCTTGGTTCTGAGTTTGTCCTCAGTCCCTCCTGGGGACTAGGATGGGGGACGGGCTTTTACAAGTGACTTCCATCATGTTTCAGCCGAAGTGTCTCTCTTGATAGGTCTCATTTGTGAGTTTTCCAGATGTGCCTGTCGCAGTGGAGTGATGTCCTAAGGCAGCAATAGCACTGTGCTGCTCCAGAATGGAAGTCCCTCCCTCCTCTGCTCCAGTAAGGTCTGCCTTGCAATCAGCAGCCACTCTCTGTACCGGTCTTCTTCCTCCTCTGTTCTTCTTGGGGGAGCTGATGTCTCCTATTCCCGAGGATGGAAGGGATTCGATGAAGTCTGGTGGACCTGTATCTGGTTTGTTGCGATTATCATATTGGGTGCTGGGCTCGTTTCATAAATCTTCTGGAAGTATTTATCTACCCGTGTCACTCTGTCCCACTGGAAACTGGTCCTCAGCTCCCTCCTAGCCCACTTTGCTGCGATCCTGAAGGTTTCCTGCCATTCTGGGTTGTCCAGCTTGATAACTATCCGATCTTCACTCAGGACCGGGAGCCTGTCCATGTTGTGATCTTCTGGGACCTTCATGCAGGCCTGGAACCAGTCTGAATTCAACACATTCAATAAAATAATAGACTGTTGTAAACATGAATATGCCATTTATATCCACCATATTTTATATATGGTTTGGACAAGAAGGCCGTAACTTCAGAGACGGCATCACAGTCCCTTTCGTCTTGTATTCTTCAAGTGGTGGATCATCTGAATGATCTGGAACATAATCCTGATGGCTCTTGGGGGGACCATTGTGCATTTACAGTACAGTGCTTGCATGTGGTTCAGTGTAGTATGTCTCTAGAGTAATAGCGGTTGCATGGTTCAGCTGGTGGTAATTTTCAACCTAAGACTAACCTTAGCTATAACCCTAATATCAACAGATTGGTTAATTTATGATTTTTACTGTGGGTGTGGGGAATGAAAAAATATCCCAAGTAAAATACTCGGGAAGTCATACTTAGTGAGACTGAGAGTGTTTGACAGCGTCAGTATTAAAATCACACTGCCACTTGCTTTCTTTGCCCGTGTCTAGCTGGGTGTGGGTCACACTCAATCACAAATTTGTTGCACACTGAGGAAACTAAACTAGCTTATGGGGTGAGAATTGCTATTTGAAGCAGGAGACATGCGGACGTGCAGAGATCAAAGATAGCATCAAGTCTGGCTTTTACGGCTTGAGCAGACAAAAGGCTTAGGTGCAGCAAAACATAAATCCCCCAAAAATATTATCTAGCTCTTCCTCAAATGTTTTTAATTTATAAGGATTTCATCTCAAGATTATGTCCACCATAAGTGTTTTAAAGACGTTTTCAGTCTAAAAGTTCAGTCTGTATTGAAATCATTACCATAAGACCTACTTATATTCTAGGCAAGTTCTAACACCTTCTAGTCAGTCAAGGTCACAGGTGGGTTGGGAAGGTCACGAGAGGCCACCCTCAGTCCTCCATGATCTTCAGAAGACCTTCAGCCCCCACCCTCGGTAAGATCTCCAATTTGGGGAGTGCTGGAATAAAAATGGCAGGATGCTTTACAGTATTTTGAATTTTCAGTGTTGTATGTTTAAACAGATCCTCCTTCTCGCTTTCAATAAGTAATTTGCCAGCTTTGACATGTATAAATCTAACATGGCACATGTTATTCGGTAAGTGCCTTAATTGACACATTAAGGCATTTAAGCTATTTTTCTGCCATCATGAAGTTAAACTACTTTATTCCTGTCACTCTGACAGGGATATTTTAATGAGACAATATGCTGAAGCCTAAGTCCTCAGATATGTCTGCAGTATTAATCCCACTGTTTTGTTTATCTTAACAAGTTGGGTTTGTGTTCTTGAGCCGTGGCACCAGGAATCCAGTGAGTGCCAGTGATGATGCCCCTCCCCAGCCTGCAGACTCCCCGTGTTGCGATTGGTCAGCTGAAGTTCCCCAGTACACAGCAGTGTGCTGCTTGCTCCCCCCTCCCATCCTCACTGCTCTGGTATTTCACAAACAGATCCTCAAACAAGAGCCAGCAGGGAATAATAATATATTTATTCTGCAGGAAAGCCCTGACAGGCGATAACAGATAAATGGATGAAGCAGGGGGCCGCATTTTTTACAGCTTAACGTGGAGGCAGAGGGACAGGAGCCACAGATTGGCTACGGTTCCTGGTATCACCATGCAGCTCACGGTACGCTGATGTCCAGCCCCGATCACCGCCCGCCATACAGCATGAGTAGTCTGGATTGGGGATCGATAAAAAAATGCGTCCTTGCCCTCGAAGATGATTAGCAACATAACTCTCCCAGTGCTCCGCATAAGTGTATGATGTGTTTTTGCTGAATTCCAAAATGTTTTTTTTTCCCACTTAAAGCAGTGAGGCTCCAGTACTGTAGCTCCTAGAACTTTACCTCTGCTGATGCAAGGAGGCCAATATAGTACACTGGCATTTAACAAATCCTTGGATATCTGCAAAAGCAAACTAAAAAAAAAAATATATATATATATATATATATGTAAAGAGCATCTGCTTTTGCATTTCTAAATTTGGGAGTGTTGTGGTGGGGTTCATCTACAATTGCAGATTTTATCTTTTTGAAATTTCTCATATACAGGCTTTGAAGAAGATAAAGAAATACAACATACAATGGAATCACCCTTAAGGAAAAGTGCAAACAATGAGTCTTAAGGGATTTTAGCTACAAAGTATTTTCTGTTTGAATAGTTTGTGTGCAGTAATAGACACTGTTACATGCATATTAATAAAAAAACATGTATTGATAAGTGAATTTTTATATAGTTCTTGTAAACAACAGTACAGCATTTGGTTCTTTTGGCTCTAACAGCTCTGAATTTGCTCAACAAGTTGAGGAAATTCAAATTTCTTTTACCTCATCTGCTAACAATACATCTCCTGGCTTTTTGTGTGTGTCTAAATGTGTGTGTGGGTGTGTGTGTCTGTGTGTGTCTGTGTGTGTGTGTTTGACAGCTCACAGGCAAAGACTGCGTGATGACAATGCCAAGCTTGTCTGACATACAGAAGAAAAACAAACTCCTTCAAATATGCTAGAATCACTATTAAGGGACTTTCAGCGGGACCAAAATAGCTTGAAGATGCGACAACACGGGGACAATGAAAACTCGACGAGAAAAGTGGCTTCGGATTTAAGACAGAAATAACTCAGATCCCCTTTTCTTTCCTTCTGGCATGTTTCTGGAATTAAATGGAACAGAAACAGAAGAAGGAACCTGAAAAACGTGACACGATGGATTATCAGGGTAAGCGTGCGTCTGGGAGCGAGGAAAGGGGCAAAGGGGCTCCTCCGCCTGACAGAAAGGGATCTGCAGGTTGACGTCAGAGATATTCACAGCCATTACCCTCCACTACTAACACAAGGAGTTTCTTTGACGAAGGATGTTAAAATGACAGCAAGAAAAGCCAGCGGGGAAAATGCTGCCTCTACATTCATCACCGCCGACGTACCTGCAGTAATAGCGGTAAATGTTTCTATAAGGTTCCATCCCGTTTGGTCGTTTATCTTTATCTTTAATCTTAAAACCAAACTCTCCAACCATCCATTTTCAGTAACAGCTACATCTTAACAGAGATCCCCCCTCGCAAGGGAAAACCAATCACAGAGCTTGAATATGTCTGAGACACACTCACACACACACACAGACGCTCATACAATATACACATTATAGGCAATATAGAATCACCAGCTCACCACAGTATTCAATACTGAAATACATTAATGTACAAATGATTCTGTTGCCTTCATTGATTAATTGTAGAGGATGTTTTATTCCTGTTGGTAATAGCATGTGTGTCTGAGTACCTTATCATGCCGGTCAGTCCTGAAGTGCTGAAACCATTTACAGTTATGCAACAGCAGCAAGAAGGTGACAGACTACTGGTTTTGGCCATAACCATCCTGCACTGAGCCAGATGTCTCATTAGTTGTGCCCATCAGTCAGTATAATCTTTCATTTTCCTATTTCATTTCTAATTTAATAAAGAAAAAAGGCACCTAATGTTCCAGCACCATTCCTCTGTATGCATCTGTATACATTCATTTTTAACATGTTCATACGTATTATTGGCAGTGAATGTGATGTTGGTGATTATTCCATGTGGGAAATCAGGCTTTGAAAACTATAGTGGGCGGGACTATTGTCTGCTGTCATTGGCTGGTTTTAGCCAATGGGATGCTGAGTAAACCAGTAATTGACAGCTCACAATAATTCTACTTCCTATAGTTACCAAAGCCTCATTTTACCAACTAGAACACCGCATGGTCTAACCCAGGGCTGCCCCCCCCCCGCAGAGCTTAGCTGCAGCCCTAATTTAACACATCTGATACAGATAATCAGGCGTCTCAATATTAGAGTCAGCTTGGCTTAAGCATAGCTGGTTCTAATATTGAGATGCTACTAAAGGGCCTGATGTTCTGTATCAGGTGTGTTATGACAAAACCAGGATCTCGAGGAACAGGGCTGGGCTGCCCCGGTCTAACCGATTTGCAAATTCTTAAATACACCGATGATGTATTGTTTTATTTATCCCATTGAATGCTTCCTTAGTGCTTTATTTAGACTTCGCCTTTGCTGATGTCAGCAGGATGGGACTCTCTCACTGCTCCAGTGCAGGCGTGAATCTCGCTTCAGCATCTTCTGGGTGATTTTTTGTATTCTGCCCGTATTCTTCTGCTTCCCAAGATGCTTTGGGTCGTCACACTCACACTGCATTACATATCTATACCTTCACCCATGAAGACATCTGCTGCCCCATGAAGATATATCTGTGCACAGTCCTTCATTTGCCAGTGGGTCTGGCGCCAGCTGGAAGATGTGGGGTGGGCTTTCGGGGTGCTAGGGGGTGTTTGGATGTAAGGTGGAACTTCATCAGAAAAACAATATTAGCTTGCTACTTTCCTATTTACAAAATCTGTGATTGGTGTACATTTGCCCAGCCCTGGGGTGGGCCAAGCTACTGATTGGGTAGGACAGGTCCACCCTAGTACCCCTGTGGAGCTGGGCCTACTACCCGACCCTGGACAAATACAAGGTTGCCGTCTTTGGGCTGCAGGTTGGGGTGAAATGATCAATTAGAGACAAGTCTGTACACACATGCACATGCATTTACATGTATGTGGGAGTTATGTTTCCTTGTAAACAGTCTGTAGGGTTTGCAAACTGCCTCGATGCTTTTTACGTAGCTAATTCTAGGTTTATAATGGAATAATATAGATTTGCTGTAAGATTTCGGAAAGCACGAACGTCACGCCAGACGCGTGACATGCTGGCAACCCTGCAAACCTGAGGAAGTCCTAGCGGTCTAAAGCTCTAGTATGCAAAAGATACAGAAGAATAGATTAAGGAAAGATATTTCTCACATTAACTTGGTTTACAACCACAATTAAAATGCTAACTCCGGGTAGGAGATTCATATTAATATTAAGTTACAAAAAGAGCACAAAAGAGATTTTAAAAGGAGTCCTGTGGACGGAAATTTTAATAAACCCTTAACCTGCTACTGAAAAAGCAGCCTGATAAACTCGAAAAGGGGGATAAAAATCTATAAACTCAATCAAGGAGGCAATGGCCAACATAAGCAGTTTTATCTTAATGAGCGAAAGCCATTGGGTCTGAATGGCCTGTGTGGGAGGCCTCAGATCAGATTAGCGCGTTCGCCACGCTCATGTAAATTTTGCATTTAGCCTCTGCAAGGGGTAGAAAGTGCAAGAACATTGCTGCTGTTTCTGAAACTAGGAACCATCCAGCTAAATCAGAGTTAGGCCATTTGGACGTACTATAAAAACTCTGGTCCCCAGGAAGTGAGCTGTACCCCGTGAACATCATGTAAGTGTCCCTGTGGTAACTGGTGAACGACTGTGTTCAGGGGTGATTCTAAGACTTCTTACGGTGGGGGGGAGGAGAATAAGATTGGCCGTAATACATAAATAGGGGCCAACCATGCGAACCTCTAAGCTCCTACATTCAAAGCCTGTCGATAGTGGCTCTAATTCAGCTGCAACTAATTCTGACTTTAATTCTGAGCGTTGTGTTTGCTTGGTCTGTTCTTGATGTGTGAGAATTCACTGCAAAGGGCCACACAGATTCTACTGCTCCCTCACAGGGAGCAAAAACGTAGATTGTCTGGCAAGGAGCTGGGAGGGAGCAAAAACGTGGACCGGCTGGGGCCCCCCCAGGACCGGATTGGGAAATATTGGCTTAGCTGTGAGTCTTGTGCCTGAATGTCATTTATAACTGCACTGCATTTAAATTCCATTAAATTTGCTTAAAGCCTCTATGTTTAATCTGGTTCCCTAAATGGAGGAAGCCTTCAGCCGAAGTTCACATTTCATGTTTCTGGTCTGTTTATTCGTTTTGGCCTGGTGACCATGTGTTAGGGCCCAGAAAATGGCTTTTTTGGCAGCTTTGGTAATGCAAGCGGATTAGCAGCAAGATTAGAAAACAAATCACAAGGGCCTCTTAACTGTTCACTTAAATAAGGTGTGATAAAATTTGACCCCACGGTAAATGATCGCACGCTCAATGGGAACGGAACTTAACTTGATTTGTGCTGCTGGAAAATGGCTGTTTCATTACATCCATGGGCTATGGTTATTACCCTATCAGAAATCTATTCACTTGGATTAAATACGAATAATTGTGCACAGCACGTGCGGTTGGTTCAGCTTATTTCCTCATACCTTTTGGGATCCTGTCAACGACAGATATTTTGTCTTGTATTTTTTATGTATCCATTGTATAAAACAGAGATTTCTCTTTCCTTTTTGGCAGTGCAATGAAATGCTTTAAATGGCCATGTAAATCAATTGACAGTTGCCTACAAATGAGTTATTTACATGCAGTAGGCATACCCATGCCATACAAATTAGGAGGTTGATTGAAAATTATGTAAATATATATCTAGAATTTCCTGCAGTTTGTGCCCAGACATATTCGAGGGAGATGCATGTCACACACCTTGACCCACTTAGGTACTGCCAAAATGTAAATGCGATAAATTCAGATCACAATAGATTATCTGATTTTTCTTTGATCCCTAATGGTACATGCACTCAATAATGATAACGATGGGAATAGGAGGATGTAGGGTTATTATCATTATTCAGCTGCTATGAGGAGTTACCGATAGCACAGTACAACTAAAGAAGATGGATTAAACAAAAGGGAACTACCTGGAAACTCCGTTTTGCAGGTTGTATTGTTTAGGTAATTATGCCGCTTGCTCAGCCAGTGCATAAAGAGGCAGTACTAGATCATGGTGTGTCCTCTAGTTAAAAAGTCGCACAGCCGTAGAGTATGATCAATGGGAAGAATGGTGGTGCAGTGGGAAGTAACACTGCCTTGTATTTCAAACTGCACCCCTACTCTGTGTATGGAACTGCTCCAGGTCCCCTCTGCAGTCCAGTGATGAAGCAGGTGAATCGATGTCTCCATCCTGTGATGGACTGGTGTCCCGTCCAGGGTGTTCCCCTGCCCTGCACTCCCTGGGACAGACTCAGCATAGCCCTGCACTGGAAAAGTGGTTGAAAGATAGGTGCAGTGTCAGGTACAACCCCTGATACGCTGGGAAAGGTCACAGCACAGAGGGAGACACTGGCTTCACCGTTGCAGCAGGAACAAAGTTGATTTATTACCTTTCCAATGGTACCTATGTAAGCAGAACCATAGCAGCTGTTGGTGTAAAATCTGAAGAAATAGATAAAAACTTAAAGAAGTTAGATGACTGTAGTAGAAAGTTGGCAGCTTGTTTATGGCAGAGAAAAAAAAATTATTAGGAGATTCCACTCCTTAAGTGGATAGCTTTTAGATAAATAGCTCAAACTGTCTTCTAAAAGGGACTTTTTTTGCAGTCAGCAAGATGCTCCTTTTAGAAGAGCTCAGTGCTTCTCAGCAATGACCCGCTGATTACTCCCCAGTTTAGAAGTGCACCTGAGAAGCTGGGTTTGTGAAGGAGAAATCTCTGCGTTTAAAGCAGGCCTGCAATTTCCTGTACTGCGCCTAAGAAGGGGAATGCTGTAACCTTATTTGTTGGATCAGGGTTTCTTTGGTTACTGCAAAATGAGGTTGTAACACAGGCAGGGTGAAGGGAACGGGAGGCGGGGGGGGGGGTGAAGTCAAGTGACAAGAAGATTGTCACTCTGTAAACCTATCCAGACTTCACTGCCCAATCTTTCTAGTGTTGCAGTCCTTCTGTATATTTCTTGCATGGTTTTTAACAAGCAGTACACATACATGCATGAAAATTACAGCGAATATCGACACGTCTGGCACTGTGAACTGGAACAGTATTAGCTTTTGACTTGAAACGACAAAGACCAGTCACACCAGCAATCAGTAACCAGTTACTGATGTTCCAGTAACAGATCAGAATTTGATAGTCAAATTTCATCTTCAGTCAAAACGATTATGGCATATTCAAAAAAGACTGAAAATCTAATTATTATTTGGAGGCTGGTCAACATGGCATGGCCACAGTGATTATCACCATGCAGTAGAGCATGGACCGCGTCGACTTAATGTGAATCTTAATATCCCAGAATATCTCCTGTTGCTGCCATTAGCTTCTGGCAGATGAAAAAGCAGAATTATGGTGTACTTATTGCGGACGACGTTGTGGTGCAGGGCTGTCAGACTCCAGTCCTGGGGGGCCGGAGCCCTGTGTAGCTTAGTTCTTTCCCTGTTCCACCATAAATGATTCAGCTGAAGAGCTGTGTGGTAATTAGCAGAAGGACTTGAATCAGGTGTGTTAAATGAGGGAAAACCCAAAAATG
>JAODJU010000130.1:19593247-19618416 GCA_026776725.1 Gnathonemus echidnorhynchus | reverse complement strand
TATATATTCTACAACTCTACATATTTCTTGTACATATTTAATACACCATAGTTCATGTTATGTAGATTAGGCCTATATTATCCATGCATACTGACTCCTTCACATATTTGTACTTTGTTACACCAGTGGGTGGAGACTGAGAGGGCACATTCTTAACGAAGATCATGATTTCATTTTCTCGTGAACGAACTTAATTTTGAACTATTCATTGTCGGAAATGAAGGAAAAATCACTCATTGAAGTAAAGTAACAATGGCTCACTCATTGATAACCTGCAGGAATCCAGTACTGAATGATGACTCACTTATTGTCGAACTGGACGATGAATCAAGCATTGAACTAAACGATAACTCGCCCATTCAATGACTCGCACACTGAACGATGACTCGTTCATTGAATGGAATGAACAAGTCAGCACAGTGACCGAGATTATTCGTTCACTTAAAATGTTCATTCGAAAACTAATCATTCACAAACGCAAGCTGCTGTTCCTCATGCTTGACAGTTACATTTCCATAATGTTAATTCTTAGCGTGGTTCGAGGATAAGTTAATGGAAATAGACCCAAACCTTAGGTCACATTCTGCTATATTGAGATATATAGTGATTTATATTTACAGTGCTCGCCGAATACCCGTCGCCTAACATAAAGGCTTGGCTTTAATAACGCCGAACGGCATTATTTTGGCCATCCAAGACAGCGCTATCCGAAACTCCACACTGCGGTTTCATAAAACGCATCCGCCGTAATAATACATATCTCATCTGAAGAGCGTTTGCCAGGAAACTTTTCTTTTTTCCGCTTCAAAAACGAGCATTATTTCACGGCCCAGGCAGAAATGTCACTTGTATCTGGGCGCATCCAGCATTATAACAGCAAGCGGCGGCTGCAGCAGCGCATCGGTGCAGCAGCGCATTGAATCGCCGCCCCGCTGACAAAAGCTGGTTGCACGTAAAGAAGGAGCAAACGGGACGCTACTTGCTGTTGCATGCTTAGACAGGAGTCTCCGCCGTCCCACCCGAGTCATTTATCGTGATGACGGGTTCCTTCTTGGTTTAACACTCTGCCCCCCCCCCCATGCAGGGGAGATAATAGGCAAATCCCGAAGAAGGAACCACAGCGAGAAGCGCAAGTGGATGGAAAGAAATATACTGGCAACGAGAAGGTTACTGATCAGGATTTGGAAATGGTGTAGGTGTGGGTGTAATACGCCGAATTGCGCGATGGTCCCATTGGGATCCGCTCTCTGAGTTCCCGTTCAGTTGCACACTTGTCGGAATGATTGTTTTTCAGGCGCTTCGGCGCATTTCCCCAAAATGAATATTTTATGTTGAACTTTTTAAGCAATAAGGAGTGCTTTCACACGAAAACTGTGTAGCAGGTGGTTTTACACCAAGCCTACCGAAAACAAAGTGTTGCGTCCAAATAATGCACGCGCGATCGCTTCGCATTTTCTCCCGTTTTCGTTTAGGTGCAGTATCGGAGATTGGCGGCTCGACCGCTTCGTGACGCCGTCTTCTCTTTCCTGATCGTTATGCATTTATCTTCGGTGCATTACATCTCGAAGAGGTGCCAGACCACTGAACGCTCCGCATCGTTTTCATAGTGCAGCCCCGTTGCAGCGGAGGAGCGGGAGGTAAGAACGGCGGTCCTCCGACCGCTCTAAGTGCGGCAGATGCTCCGCCCGGCTCCTGCGGCTCCGTCTGCCTGGCAGTAAAATAAAAGGACTTAGCCACACTGATCGGCAAAGGCTCAGAGGGAGCAACCAAAGTTGAAAAAGGACTGGCATCGCAAGCTTTTTTTAAAGCACCATCGCAAGCCGGACTCCGTTTATTATGGGACCAGCAACCCCCCTTTTCGTGATATTACAATCCCGGGTTTCCTCCGGATTTCCAAAACGTGGGATTAAGTTGACTGGAAGTGGAGAAGGATATCCCGCCCCAAAGTAGCCTTGAAGACATCTACACCTCATACGTGCAATTTCATCGTGAATCGTGATAAGAGATGCACCTGACAGTCTTCAGTTCCCATTAAGAAGTCATAAAGAAGATCCGTGCGGCAAGGATAAAGGCGGTAAGCTTTGCAAATTCTCACACGGAAATGCTACATACAGAGGCACGGGGACTCGCTGATGTGCCACTAATGGTATTTAGATCCGCGTGTTTTGACGTCCTTTCCTTTGGAAACACGCCGCTGTCATTAACACAGTGAGTTGTTGGCTCGACGCAATGGGTGGACGGATGTTTAGGTGAAGGCATGGGCATGCAATTAGCTTATTACCCCCCTCAGAAATAGGTAATGTAGTAGGGTGCAGTGTTTTCAACTGAATAGAGTCATTTTCGTCTGGCATCATGTGGACTTTCACATTTTGCGTTTTCTACAAGGCTGCTTAATGAATACCTGTGACCACAAGCCTTGATTTGATTTTGGAAAGTGATGTACGAAGGAAGACAAACGTATTATGAGTAAACAAAGGTTTACATTGAATTGCCAAATAAAAACTAATCAAAATGGAATATTTAAAGAACCGTCCGGAAACTTAATACAATTCAGATATACCACTGTAATTAACTGTAATTAATTTATTTGCGTTTACATATTTTTCTCATCCTAATTGAAGTGTAATCGTAGTGCGCTAAATACAGCATCGTTAATTGACTGATCTTAACAATGCGCGTTAAGGTGATCCGCCTTATTGGCATAGAATAGGGCTTATTTGGGTTTTCTTTTTAATAGAAATAATGTATTTTTGTAAAACACGGCAAATAAATGTATACTTAGAGGGTGTAATTCGCTGCTTTTGCTGTATACACTACCGCCTAAGCACTGCTGTACAGCCAAGGGTCCCCCTGTGTGAATGGCAGCCAGTGATGTACCGATTTTTGTGAGTTTGTACTTTTTTACCCCCCCCATCCCTTTCGCGCTCTATTTCATAAGGGAGAGAGGGAGGTAATTATGTAGCACCGAGTCTGCTTACACAACCCGAGCAACAGGGTGCGGGCAGCAATGGGTGCCATCGGAGTGCATGCTTTTGCTATTACGAAGCGTAAGGGGTAGTTTTCCGGAATAATGCACGACTCGAGCTGCGACCCATTCCTATAATAACCCCCTTCAAGGATACTGTACACGCGTGCTGCTGTTGCGCCCCTGTCATATATATAATTTAATATCGTTTCCAGTGATCTGCATAAACCCATGATCATTTTTGAAACTCGACAACAGTGATCAAGTTCTAAAAAAAATGCGTTTTGGGTGGATTTTATAAAGTATATTCGTTGAAATGGATTTTAAAAGCTTTAGCGCCATTTTGATTGGTTATTATCTAAAGTGATTCTGATTTTGACACTAACATTACATCACCGCATAAGCTAAGCTGAATAAAACGTGGAGCCGCAGAAGAAAAAAAACGACGATAGTAAGCGAGGTTAGTACAGATCACCCAGAAAAAATGTCTTGTTTTTTTGCGATTGGTATACAAAACAGTGCATTAATTATTATCTGTGCAATGAACGGTATTCCAGGAGACAAAATATATAATTTAAAAAAGGCTTGCATTGAGTTTCTCTTTCAGACAGCTGCAGCAGCCTACCCTCGGCTACGGGTCTTGGCGATACGTGACACTGGAGGCAGAGAGATCAGTGAACCGACTGCCGCTCCATCGGAGCCCCGGAGCTCCATAGCAGAGCCCTTTGCGACCTGTTAACTTGGCACGGAGGGGCGGTTTGTCTAACTTCCAAGCGACGGCAACTGTTATCGCCAGTCTGTGCCGGTCGCAGGTGGCCCGTTTGGGTTCACACTTGATATTTTTGGTTTGAGGTTTTTTTGTTGTTGTTGTTTTTAATCCATCCGTTATAAATATAGTGACATGAATATTCTGTCTCCGCTGTGCTAAAAATGCAGCACGCTTGTTTATTTGTAGGGTAATATCAGGCGAGGATCCATTATATCTGCTGGTGTACCTCAGGAGTGCTCACTGATCTTATATAACTTCTGTTCAAATGTATTTTCCCTCAACAGCCTTATTGATTAAGTAAATCTATGTTTTTATTCGGATATGCTGCCGGCTTCCTAATGGTCCTCGGTGGCTGACAGCCAAACATGATGCTGACCTATGGGGAAGCCCCATTCCGGCCCTGGGGCTGGGGGGGGAGTTTAGTGTATTTGAAATGTAAGCTCATGTTGTACTGCGTGCATGCCATCAAATTATCGCCCAGCGCTCCCAAGTGTCTTGTTAGTGCAGCCAGCGCCTCCCCCTGGTGACAGGCAGCACGTACACAGCGCTGCCCCTGGAGATGGGTACTGAGCTGGTCTTCCAAGTCACATTTTTTTGGGCTTCGGAAAGGAACTAGACAACCTGGAGGAAACGGGTGTGAACGAATGCACACACAGGTCGAGGCAAGGGGGGTCGGGGTGAGACTCGAACACAGCCCTGGAGGTGAGAGGCCGCAGTAGGTCATCTGCCTGGCTGGCACCCCGTACTTCTTGTACCGCCCACCCCCGCCATTTTTTTCATTGGCTCTGAGTCCTGTCAATCATAGTACACAGACTGCAGTTTCCTCAAACGGAGGCTAGCAACTTGACCGTGACGTTAGAAGGTCCCAGAATTACATAAACATACATCAAGGACATAATTATTGTGTTATTTGAGAAAACATGGTGTTTTTTATTGTGTGCATTTAATAGAAAGGAATCAGTGATAGTCTTCATTTTTCCCCTGTGGATGCTGAAGACAACGTCGTCACTACTGATTCCGGCTGACCTTGATGCCAGACCGGATCAGCGCTCATTCCCTCAATCATTCCAGCATATGTGGATAAGTTGATAAGATGGATTTATATTTATACTGAAGTACAAATGTATATTTATGTATTTATACAGACATGGACAAATCTGTTGGTAACCTTCCACAAATCTGACAAAAGTTTATTGGCACCCTTTATTGTTTATTCCATATCTAACATAAATCAGACTTTGCTTTTGATTATTGATTCAGTTGGATATTTTATATAATTAATCAAATGAAAATGGTATGGACAAAAAAGATGGTAGCCTTAATTTAATATTTTGTGGCAGCACCTTTTGCAGTAATCACTGCAAACAAGTAATCCCTGTACTTCCCAATGAATCGTCTGCATTTGCCAACAGGTAGTTTGACCCACTCTTCCTCTCTTAGGTTTGAAGGGTGGTGTCTCCACACTGCAGTTTTCAGATCCTTCCATAGATGTTCCATAGGATTAAGATCTGGGCTCATGGAGGGCCATTTAAGAATAGTCCAATGTTTTTTCTCAGCCATTCCTGAGTGCTTTTAGCTGTATGTTTTGGGTCATTATCCTGTTGGAGGACCCATGGCCTGTGACTGAGGCTGAGCTTTCTGACACTGGACAGTATGTTTCACTCCAGGATGCCTTGGTAGCCTTGAGGCTTCACTGTGTCCTGCACAGATTCAAGGTTCCCCGTGTCAAAAACA
The DNA here is from genome assembly GCA_026776725.1 of Gnathonemus echidnorhynchus. Classification (NCBI taxonomy): domain Eukaryota; kingdom Metazoa; phylum Chordata; class Actinopteri; order Osteoglossiformes; family Mormyridae; genus Gnathonemus; species Gnathonemus echidnorhynchus. Next base: position 19,612,948 of record JAODJU010000130.1, on the reverse strand, counting down.
GCAAAGCAGCCCCAAAACAAACCCGAGCCCCTCCATGTTTCACAGTAGGTATTGAGTTCTTTTCTTTTAAAGCTTCACTTTTCCTTCTGTAAACATAGAGCTGATGTGACTGGCCAAAAAGCTCCAGTTTGTTCTTATCAGTCCATAGGACATTCTCCCACAAACTTTGGGGCTGGTCGACATGCATTTTGGTGAATTCTACTCTGTTTTTTATGTTTTTCTGTCAGTAGTAGAGCCTCCTGGTTCTCCTTCCATGGAGCCCATTATTCTTCAAAATGTGTTGGATGGTGCGATCAGAAAGTGACGTACCTTGACCTTTAGAGCTCAGCTTGAATGGTTTTGGATAGTTTCCTTGACTCTTTTTCTACCATCTCCACTATCCTTCTGATCAACCTGGGCTTGCATTTCCTCTTGCGTCCACGTCCTGGGAGGTTGGCCACAGTCCCATGAACCTCATACTTTTTAATAATATTGGCAACTGTTGTTACAGGAACATGAAGCTGCTTGAAGATGGCCTTACAGCCTTTACCTTTAACACTGTTATCTATAATCTCATTTCTGAGCTCCTCAGACAGCTCTCTCCTTTGCTTTCTCTGGTCCATGTTCAGTGTGGTGACACAATGATACCAAACACAGCAGTATGTTCTGTTCCTTTAAACAGGCTGAATGGCTGATGAAAAGCTTGAAGGCACCAGTGATACTAATTAAGGTTAAACACTGAGTTTTAAATATGACTATAACGCAAGGATAAAAAGTCTCTTTAGGGGTATCAGCAAATCTGTCCTTACTATTTTAGCATATCTTTGTAAAATAAACAACAAATAATTTATTTTCACAATTCTGTTGGTTTACTCCATCACATACTAAAGACATGCTGGCATACATTAGACAATTGCTTTCAACTGAATCACTTTTCAGGAGAAATGAAGCATTGTTTTAATGAGCTGTAAGGGTATCAACAAAGTTGTCCATGTCTATATATATGTATAAATATGTGTGTGTATACACAGGTGAGGTGAAATGCTCATGTGCTTATATGTGTGTGTGTATGATACATACCCGTCCGCTTAATGGTGAGTTGGAATTTGCAGCAGTATATATTGCATGTGCTCAGCTGTAACACGTATGTGCATCGCAGCTGTGCAGCTTGCTGTGGAGAACACGCTCTCTCCCCAGCGAATAAATAATGTAGAGTAAGGAAACACTCTGGCCTGCATGTCATGCGCGGTAAGTGCGGGCACCGCTAACTCTGAGGGCTCCGTGCATCTCCACAGCTCTCTCAAGTGTAATTGCTCTCTTTCCCAACCCCCCTTTTTAGAATCTCCCATCCTCCCCGTCATCTTTTCTCCCCCCCCCCACCCCCCGCTCAGTTCTCTTTTTGCTTCTTTGCTCTCTGTCCCATCACATGGGCAGAGCTCCCTGGTTAAGTTCAGGAGTTTAAAGCCCCGTACGGACTGTGCCATTTCAGCAGTCGTATAAGGTTGTTGCGGGCTACACTGTGCCTCATGGATGTGATGTAGAGCTGTAATCGGGCCTTAAAAGTTACACCCGACAAGGCCTGAGCCCGACAGAATTCGGCCCGAGCCCGGCCCAAACCCAACCGAACCCGAGTCGGATTCCGACTTTTGAAACCGGAAGTGACGACATGCGCGCTCCCGTTTCTCGGAGATACGAGAAATCTCGGAGCAGCACAGAGGATCCCGATTTCAGAATCCAAGATGGCTGCGCCCTTTATCAACAGAAGTAAAAGTTGTAGTTTTATACTGTTTAAGCACTGCTTCTCATTTGTGGCTCATTAACTTGGTCGCACACACTATACCGTCCAACTTATCTGTGGACGTGTTGCTACAGAGTTTTATACATCTGCGCGTAATGTGTTATCTACTGATATTGCTAACAATTAACCGGACTAAAATTGGGTTTCATGATTAGTCTGATTATTTGTCGGATTTAAGGTAGTTTGGGTTAATTGTAAGTGAATGAAGATAGAGGCCATTTAAACTGAGGTACCTTAAATCCGACAAGTTGTCCGGCTAAGCAAAAAAATCTTGCTTTTTGATACGGGTCCATGGTATTTCTACTTCAGTGCTAAATGGAACGCATCCGATTTGGTTTTCCCCAAGGTTTTGGCAGATGTGACGCAATCTTGGCAACTGAAACTTGGATCTGAAGGCAAATGGAACGCACCATAAGCCCACACCCAACCGAACCCGTGGGATCCCGTCGGGTCCCGGCAAAGATCTTCAGCTCTACACCTGACCACTTATTTACTGCACAAACCCGAACCCGGCCCGAGCCCATGTAAAATGATAGAAATTAAGCCCGGACCCGACCAAACCTGTCGGGTCCCGTCCGGTTTGGGCAGAAATCTTCAGCTCTAATCTGACGTACTCGGCTATGACAGTGCTTAAGTGAAATTGCGGGCTGCGACGCAAGTCAGTATGCAAGAATTAAACATCATCAGCGTTGGTTCGGTTAGTAGACCTAGGTTGCAGCAACAGTCACATTGTGAGATTTTTTTGTGAGGTGTGATGTCACATTGTTTACGCCAAATATCATTGGCTGCAAGACCCAAGACAGTGTTCATCTCTGAACTCTCTCGCAGTGTGATGTAGGACCACTGTTTTGGTGCCACGACTAAAGATATCACCAATATTTTTTTCTTGGTGGTAATCTTTTGTCTTGGATAGCTGAAAATCACGCACCCACCTTAAGAAACCTAAAAAAAACAGTGATGACCTAGTGAAGCCCGAAGTGTAGATGAACAACCTGCCAAATGACTGACGCTTGTTTGAACATGACGGGTTAATGACGTTGGCGTGGGGTTAGAAGTCGCCTCTCCGCCCAGTACGGTGTCTATAGAGCCGGTTAAGGGCATCACCGAGCCGACATAAGTGCTCCACACAAAATAACGCCTAAATGAAAATGGCTGGGCGCGTGTTATAAGAAGGCCGGTGAGTCGTATATATGGTTTTGTTTCCTCTGGCACGTTTCCCCAGTCGATGCCATGCTTGAAATGGCAGCATGAGCTCGGTGCTAATAGCGGAGATGCCCCCGGAGATGGGTCGTGTATCAAATCGGAGACCCGGAGAGAGGCTGGCTGCTTAATGGAGCTGTGTTAGACAAGTCTGAACCACAATCTCCCTCCCTCTCTCTCTCTTTCTCTCTCTTTCTCACTTTCTCTCTCTGTCGTTCCTCCCCTCTGTCTCTCTTTATCTTTCCTGCACCACCAGAGCTCAGTGTGGGAGGTGAGCACCCGATGTTCACGCCGCTGAAATTCAGGGGAGGCTTTTGCGGCCCCTTTTGAAGCGGCACGAGCGGAGACACCCGCTTCTCACCAGGGACGCCTTACCAGGGAGCGGGGCGTGGATTCTCTACAGAGCTCCCCCGATTCAGGTGTGGACGGGTGGGGGAGAGGCGGAAATGGGGGGGGGGGGATCTACATGCACCAATAATGTCATTAATGGCAGGATATGAGAATGAAGTTGGAAATACGCAGAGGGGTGGTGATTTTCACACTTCTGGAAGAAACATGTAAGACCCCACGATCCAATTCCAGGAAAGATGCTTCTAATTTAACTTGGTGCTTTGGACACATTTATGGTCCTGTAAATGAATCGCATTTAATAATGCGAGCTAAGTATCCCTCCTCTGTTTACGGTTGTCTTGGATGTAAATCTGTCCATCCAGCTGGTTTTAATTTGCTTTAATTTGCTTCTCCTGGCAAGGTCTGCCGAGTAAATAAATCCTTAATATTTATGTGCTTCGTTTTGCTCTTACTGTCAGATGCATTATATTTCTGGCTATACAATTAAGAGCATTTCTCACAGCTATAAAAGCACACATGTGCCTCCTGCATCTTACATGGCCTGTCCCTGGAAGTTCAGGTAGGGGACCCCAGACAGAATGCCTGTATGTAAATGGCCACATTCAGCTTCACCTCTCTGAATGTTTTTTTTTTTTTTTTGCCTATGGGACGAAACCAGGGCATGTGGGAGAAACCGGCATGAACATAGAGAGAACATGGAAATTCCACACATGCCGCACTGGGTACGGGAATCCCCAGGAGGTGTGAGGCCGCATGGCTAGCGACCGTGTTGCCCAAACATGTAGTCTATATATGTAATTATATATGTTTCTAACTATAGAAAACAGGTGACTATTTGTGGCTCTTGTTGTATTTTACTGTTGTGGATGCAGAGGATGCCCATTCTGTTTTACATCCTCTGCTCCTCTGTAGAAGTCCCTGTTTACGGGAGAGTAACATTACCAGTGGCCTGCATGCTTGAGTACAGAGCAGGGAAGCAGCACAGGAGCCGGGGAATTCGGATGAACGAGGGATTTTAATTTGAGAACAGCAAGGAACACTATTTACCACAAAAAGGACAGACGTCAATGACCAGACTGGGGAAACATACTTTAACGCGAACTTAAATACATTGGGCTAATCAACAACAACAAGAAACAGCTGGTAACACGGGATTCCACGCGAGGTAGATGAGGGGGCGTGGCTCACGGGAGGAACGGACGAGCAGGGCATGACAAGTAGGGCCTGATTTTTTTAATGGCACAGTGGCTGGGCTCACAGAAAGCACCCTTTAAGCGGGGTGATGTCTGGCCCCCAATCGGAAGCTAGTTTATTTCTTCCAGGTGGTGAGCTTAAGCTAATTTCTATGGCCTTCCCAGAATTCCTCACGCCCGTATTGTGGTGGATCATCGTGGATCTGAGCAGATACCCCGCATTGTTGTCACCGTTGCGAGGGATGTGTTTGTTAACTGATTGGGAAAAACAGTCAGCCCCGTCGTTACATAATCTGACTTCCTGAGCAAATATATTGCGATAGAATCGCTGTTTGCATATTGATAAGGTTAATTAAAGTTTCAGAATGCTTATCTTGATGTCTCATTTATGTTTATTTAGCAGAAGCTGTTGTCCAAAGTGACGTGTGAGTGCGGTATCTCTGCTGGTTACCTCGTGAGATGATTTTTGTCCCGTTTTCATGGTTCACTGGAATGGGACTGTAATGCTTTTGCTGTGGGAGTTTGTGGAGGATCCTTCCTTGCTTCTGAGTCTTATTTCCGCATGCTGAGCCCAGATGCTGGGGCCGTCGGGCAGATCCCAGAGCTCATTCTGTCCCGGGAGAGAGACGGGGTGGCTCCAGATTTCCTCTGAGCCTTCGTAGTCTCACGCATTAAGGAAAAGCCGTCTTAGTCGTAAAACCCTGTTTCTTGACCTTACGGTAAGTTTTCGCCCCGAGGACGGCAGTACCGGTGACCCCTGTCCTCTGGTGGATCGCTCTCCGCTGTGCCGAAAGCAGTCTTGGTGATTTCCTTTGTCCTGGTTGGCCTCCTCCTGGCTGTGAAGGTGAAGGGGATAGCCAGTCTGTCAACAGGGGCAGTACAATTCCTGAAGGTGGATTGACAGGCGTGATTTCTTTGGTGACTATGGGGTCTGGAATGGCTGCGTCTCCATTCCTCAGTTGACAGAATCTCTCCATGGAAAAGTTAAATTTATCTCCCAGTGTATGAGGCGTCTCCACTGGATCTGATTGACATGCACATCAGTCAGCTTTACTCACTGATGAACATTTCCCTTGGCTCGGGTCACCAGATAATCCATGTCAGGGAGGACACTTTGAGCTAAGACAGGGTTTGTAAACCACCATTTCAATTAAAAAGACCTGGATTTCACTTAAGCACTGAGTTCTTGCTGTGTGCTGATTGGTCAGTCTCCACTCACGCATATGTCACTAATGTTAATGTGAAATAGCTTGATTAGTTTTTCAATCTAGGAAACAAACTAATTAAAAAGACAAAAAACTGAACTAATTAGCCAAGCACAGGCGCCTTTCTTCGTGACATAGCTGGGGGCAGCTAATTCAGCCCCTGGGGGGCAGTGCTTGGGGGTGGTACCTTGCTCAGGGTACCTCAGTGGTGCCTTGCTGGTTAAGGATCTAAACCTGCAATCTTTCAATCACAAGTGCGCTTCCCTAACCATTAAGCCACCACTGCCCACGATGGTGCTTCTCAGTCCTTTGCTATAGGTAGCTAAAAACGGTAGCTGTATTCCAGAAACGGTAAATCTAGGAGCTAGAAGGTTTTTTACAAATGACCAGTGACACTGCATTTCATGATGTTTTCTTGTTCAGCCAGTGATATGAGTGAATGAAATGGCCCCCTTTGGCACCTGTGGTACTTTTTGGGGAGACAGTCAGGAAGTAGGAAGCATATATTTTTTACAGTGTTTTTTCAGTGTTTCAGTGTTTGTTGTCGAGGCCATAAGAGTTAGCTGAGTGTCACAGCCATGCATACTGGGCTTGTGCTCCTGTCGAGGGCCTGTTTCCATAGTCACCAAACTAGAAATGACACAAAAAGATTTGGAAAGGTAATTTTCAGAAAGCAACTTGCTCCCCCCCCCCCTTCCCCAATTTAAGTGGAACCTCTTTGTGATCCTTCTTCAGATAGTTTACCTTGCAGCAAAAAGCACTTCCAGAAATTCTTGTGTAGAGATATGGTAGTGATGTCAGTCAGAGAGCATTGCTCTTTGGGGGGGGGGGGGGTTGTTACTCGTTAATGGGGAGGTCTGATTATCTCGCCGACAAGATGGCGCGATGGGGGAGTTTGAAAGTCACAGGAGCGAGTGTGTTTCCGCTGAACCTCTGAAGTGTGAAGGCCTAATGAGAGCTGGCAGCCCAGAGCAGAAAGTGCCGGTGACATGTGGTACGCGATAACTGGCGAGTTATTTCAAGATTCCTCAGTCCCTCCCTGGACGACGACAGCCGTCAGCTAACGGCTAATGTACATGATGCACATTTACAGGGCTGATTAAGGTATCATTAGGTGTGCATTTATCATAATCTGTAAAAAAAATGTATATATATTTCTTTAAAAAATAGGGAACAGGATAAGAGATGCAAATAACCATATTTCTGCTGCTTAAAAGTGCGAAAATGATGATGCCTGACAGCTAAAAATAGTTCCTGTGAGACTTGAGGAGTTGTGGGCACCTGTTTCAGCTGCTTGGTTACTTTAGCATGGAAGAGCATGGAAACTACATGGAAGAGGTGGAGAGACAATACAGGTGCGTGTTTCAGGTAACATGAAAAATGATAAACTGGGCAGCTAAAGAGAACAACTCTAAACCCTCCAAGTTGGTCAAAAGAAAGAAAATCAGGAAATTGTGATGATGTGGCATAATTTTGAATATTTTCCAACAGACTGTGACAGTGTTTCTTATTTTTGTTTGACAGCAGTATGATCTGATGGTTTCATGGGAAGCTCTGTGGCTTCGTAAGTCCCGGGTTCTGGGTCTGATTCCTGCCCCGGTTCTCTGCTGTGTGTGTGTGGAGGTTGTACGTTCTCCTCGTCTCTGCGTGAGATTCCAGCAGCTCCTCCAGTTTCATCCCGCTGTCCATAACCATTAGGGTTTGTTGACCTGATGTATCTAAATTACCTATAGACCTTGAGTACGTGCCCTGTGATGGACTGGCATCCTGTCCAGAGTGTCCTCTGTCATGCGATTTTTCTGGCAGGCAGTAGTCTGTGACCCTGTATTGCTAGATGGATGGATGGACTAGTTTGTATTATATGACAGCGTCTGTAAGCCGCTAATGCTAACCAGAGCTGAGCTGGATGCCTTTAAATGGAGCCAGTCATGGTTGATGATTGGCATGTCTGACCCTGCTTAGACAGATAATCTGTGGTGTAGACAGTTGCTGTCCAGAGGAGTCACTGTTTGATAGCCATGACCGATAGAGGCAGAGAGACCACAATCTCCCTGTTGCTGTTGCCTTTACCAGTGAATTAATCGCTAATATTTACCTTCCAGCTCTGCCCTGTAGTGATATCGGCACACTAATAGTGCCTGTTAAAGAGTGGTCCATTTCTGACTGATATTTTATCAATATTGTTCTCAGCTGCAGTCTGTCACATATGTCATAACCAGAGTGATGAACACAGCATGCTCTGCTTGGGTTCAGATACTGTTTGAGATGTTGCTCCTTTAGCTCTGACTCTCACTTAGAGACAGTGCTATCAGTTCACAGGCAAAAAAAGATTCAGCTGTCATTGGCTAATAGCAGTCATGGATACCAGTATTCCGTGTTGAAGGTATTCTATTTATCTTGAAATTTCTTATGCTGTAGTAAGTGACTAAGAGGCCTCAGTAATGGCAAAATGGACAAAGCAAGGCACTTTCTACAGTGGGAACACTCCAGAGGTGATTCTAGGGTGGGGGCATAAACAGAGCCTAATTGATATGACCGGGGGTGGCGGGGGGGGGGCAGCCTATGAAATGTTTTGAATCAGTAAGTGTCAACCAGAGAGGACACTCTGGGGGCCAATCAGCTTTCACCTGGGGGACAGTGACCTTTTGGCCCCGCCCCCTTGGGGGTACTTGTTTGATCCTCTAGCCATCACCTTTGGTTAGGGGGCCCGGAGAATGCACTCCATTCTAAGATGCCCTATTGTTGTGCGGTGGGGGGAGTGGATCCAGGGGGTGGGGGGAGTAAATCAAGCCACAAAGCTGGTGGCACATAGTGTGAAAAGAAGAGTGTGTGGCTAACAGCACGTCTGTCGGAGGAGGTGTGGAAGTTATGGGTTCATAGGATGGCTCTGTGGGAAAACAGGAAAAATTCAACTGAAAAAATGTTTAAAGGGCTCTGGGGACCGACCGAGCTGCTGGGCGTCTGAGCTGCTTGAGTCAGCTGACTGTCACAGTTTGCATTGATTTGTTCGGCTCACCCTCCTTCCCTGTGTATCTGACGTTGTATATATTACTTTTGTTTTGTGATTAACTTCTTCAGCCCGGAGTCCGAACGCTTATGCCGTGACGCACTTTCTCAGGCAGCATTCCAGTCCCGCTCCTGCTGAAAATGCAGGTTTATTTTTGTTTCTCTTGAACGCTTTTTTTGTCGTCCTGTTTCCACCCTCCTCAGTGTTCCTGAAAAAATGAATCGGCAGAATGAAGCTGTCGCCGGTTCTTGGACTCCCGGTGTTCTCCGGTTCAGTTGAGCTGAGCCACCCAGGCTTTCCTACACTCAGGTGGGAGTAAAAGTCGGGAGATCCAGCCCTCCTACAGACCCGTTTGTTTGTTCTCTGCAGTGCTTTGTGTGACTCGCTGTGCCTTTAATTGACATCGAGGGAGCGGTTACAGGCTTCTTCTGGATTCCAGAGCAACAGCGACATTCTTCTGCATCTGTACCGCTGTATTTTGTCACGCCTTTTAGGCCTAAGTAAAGTTCCAGATAACAGGGAACTGTAATGAGATCTGTTTTTATGAAACTGAGATCGTGCAGAGACAAAGATGGCGCTTTGAAGCTTTTGTAGCAGAGTTTTTTTTTTGTATCTCTTCAGGTTCCATTATCTCCAGTGTCCATCTCAGGATATTTTGAAATGAAATTAGTCAAAGATCCAATCATTATCTGCCTCAGTCTAAAATCTCAGCTGTTTCACACAGTTAGCTGAGCTGGTGAATCTAAATTGCCCAGAGTATGTATGTGACTGACACCCGAACCAGCGATAGACTGCAGTCTCACTGCAGCTGTGTACTGGCTAAACGTTTTGGAAGATAGATGCAGCAAAGGTGCTTCACTTGAGCACAAACTTTGTATTTCTGGGGTCCCAAGAAATAATCCTTGAAAAGTTACGTGCACGTTAGCATAGCCTGCATGTGACCAGAATGCTGTGCTTTTTCCCTGCTTTGTTGTCCGGATTACTGTGGTAAAAGCGTGAGTGTTAGATAAGAAGCTTCAGCATGTTTTATGGTAAACTATCGATCTTGCAAAAGCTGCGGTCCTGACAGTGAGACGCTTCTGGCCTGACCCGGGACCCGGCCCAGCTCAGCTGATCCGTTTTATGCGATAGGTCCTTGATGGTCTTCCTGGAATTCGATCCCAGGGCCCTGTTGTCTGGTCGGCTGTCCAGAAAGAGTAGTCAATCATACGCTGGCTTTTTCGGAGCTTTTAAAAGGCTTTTAACCTCTCCAACCCCTCTCTGTAAAAAAAACCCCAGTCCTATGAAAGTATTATGATACTTTGCAATTCAGTTTTCTGGAGGGGGGGTGGGGGGAGTGGCAGTGCATGTGTACTGGATCAATAGCAACACACGTGAATCTGAAAAGAACTAATGATTCTGGTTTGTGACTGGCTAGTGGCAGGTTTCTTTGCACGTGCTTTAGGTTTGCTCATCTGCACTGTTTCTAACTGTCAGCTTCAGATTTCACCTGACACCCCCCGCACCCCCTATATCGTTGTCGCTGATGGGCCAAGGGTGGCAGATTTAGGAGTTTATACTATCTCAGCACCTCAGAGTTTAGGTAAGGGGGCCAAGGTGGCTGAAGAGGTAAATGAAGGTCATTTTGGTGTCTGCCATCAGTCCAGAGCTTCACTAGCAGTGTCTCTATACTGTTTGGGCGAGGAGCATGCTATTAAACGGTAACGTTCAACTCCCCCATGCCGCAGAGCTGCCTTCAAAGGAAGCCCAGAGGATTAGAGACCTTTCCACGGATAGCTTCAAAGTCAGGAGCTGCCGAAGAGCCTCACAGTTCTCCTGGCTGCTAGCTGACATTGTTGGACATTTTAAGGTTCACGATGCCTTTTTCTCTAACCTTGGTTGCCCAAGTATCCGGACCCCTGAGCTTGACTAGATTTGGCTGCAAGTGCCTACCCACTTTGTTCATTGGCTTGATGTAACTTTGTCCATTCTTCGTGACCAGTTAGCTTAAGCTCTTTAACCTTGGCTGGGGATTTCTTGGGGAGAGCACATTTCCAGTTCCTCCAGTCATATACTCTCTATGGCGTTGTTTGAGTAAACCCACTTCGCCGTTTCCACATCAGCGCCGTATCTTGTTGGCTTGTGGTTTGGCTCATTGTCCTGCTGGATTTCCATCCTTCTTTTATGTCTGAAAGAGGCTCTTCTTTAGTATGTCTTTCTGTATTTTCTTTTCCCCCAACAAGACTCTGCTGAGGACAAGCGTTCCCAAAACATGACGCTGCCACCGCCGTACTCGAATGGAGAAATGGTGTAAGCTTGGAAATATGTGGAATAGCTTTCATCTGTGCTCAACATTTCCCATTTTCTAAACAAAAAAAAAATGTTTGGTTTCCTGTTAAAATGATTTTTTGCTCACACATTTCATAGAGGTGCAAGCTATAAAAAACTCTCCAGAATATGCTGATTGGCAGTTTGAGGAGTCCTGGGTGAGCCTGTAAATAAAGCAAGGGCACTGGATCACAATGTTGGAGGTGTCTTATATATTCATGGTCAAATATATGACCATTGTCCATGAGCCTCTGATATTAAAGTGTGCATCTCCTCAAAACCCACCTTTCTTCACCAGCAGGGAAGCCTGTCCTCCCCGATAAAAGTCAGAGCATCAAAATGTAACTTGTGGAAAGGTTTCAGGAAGGTCAGGGGTGTTTCTTAATATGCATATTTGACCATACTTGTGCTCTCGTGTACCTGTTTTACATCATCTTCCATTGCCGAAGACCAGTTCCGATATTCAAAAACAGAAGTACAGAGGACGGTAAAAATTCCCAGATGTTGTTCTTGCCCCGCCCTGAATGTCAAGGATACATAGGTTGCATCCTCGTCAAACGGGAACAATCCCATAATTCATTGCGCCCCAATTCAGATAGGAAGACCCATATTGCCAAGATACCTTGGTATTGAGAAACACCCCATGTATGGAAACATCAAGCTAAGTGACACCATGGTATCTAGTAAGAGTCTGCTGTTGGGTGTAACCAGCAAGAGCCCAACCTAGGGCAGCCTGGATTTTGAAGAACCTGTCCTATTAAGGAAACATAGTTAGCTACCTGTGGAGCACATTGTGGAAGCATACTAGATGTCCTACAACTCCCTGATGAGATGGAGTTCTCCTATAAAAAATGTCATGGCCTGAAATCAAGTCAAAGCACCACTGAGGGCTTTCCCAAGGCTGTTGGCGATGTCTCCTCAGGTCTTTGGTCTCGTCTTCAACTTGAAATGTCATGAAAACTGGTCACAGACAGCGGCTGGGCTTATTGGTGTTCAGCCCCTGTTAAAGGTCACCAGTCCGAGCAGCGTCAGGTCATGACATCATTAAATTGTGACCATGTGGCTGTGTCTCTATGTTCTCCTCCACGTCTGCATCACTATACGGGAATTTGTGCAACGCAGTCATTGGAAAACAGATCTGGAAATGAGTTTAGTATGCATTCAGTGCTCGTAATACTTCAGCGTGGGGCAATCGCAAATATGGAATTGCCCCCAAAACGCTGCAGTACGCGATTACTTTTTCAGTGGACTGGATAAACTGATTTACATGAGGAAACAGAGAGCATGCATGTCAGGTATAGAGTCAGATCATCTTCCACTACAAATACAAAACAGAAATCATTTTATAAACAAGTTTGATCAGGCTGCTCCCTGTTCGAGGACCATGTAATAGGATTTATCCCGGATGTGTATGAAATCATCTGCTGATGGAAAAACAACCCAACTTGGGTGGTTTCCTTTGAAAGCAGTTAAATTATTTTTGTTCTGAGGCGATATTGTTCCACAAGGTAACGTCACACACATAATGAGGTCACATGTGAGCGACCTGGAGTTTAAATTTAGGCAGCAGTAGTGTGAGGATTAATTTGGGTGCGACAGCAAAGTGAGCTGGGTGAACTAGGAATGATGGCAGGGAATGGGACCGGAATGAATGGCTATGGCTAGATTTGGGGTCAGGGTTCTTGCGGGGGCTGGGGGGGACAGCTCAGAGTTGTATAACAGCTGGTAAAAATGTTACAGTTGAAGTAATAATGTCTGATATCCTAATTATTAATAAACTTAGCATTTAGCAGAATGCATTTGTATTCCAATGTAATCCATCCATCCAAAACCACAGGAGCTCATTCCTGGAAGCACAGGGCCCCAGGCAAGGGGCCCTGCTATAGAGACCAGTCCAGCAGTAACACATACAGCAGTGCCGTGTGTGTGAGGGGTGTCACGCTCCCTGTTAATGTGCCGCCAGCTTCAGTTCCACGGCGAAGCAGCCAAACAAATGCTGCTTAAACCAAGGGGCCCACAGTGGCCCTGTGCTCACAGCGGCCCCAGATGGCGGCTCGGGGAGAGCGAGTGTCCTGTGAGGAGCCGGGGCGACCAGCGGGCTGTGCCGTTCAGGCTTGGGACCGGCTGCCATATGGCTGTACCCTCCCCATCGCGTTCTCGGTGGCTAACCCACGCCGCCAGCCACCGGCTAGCTGCTCGGAGGAGGTGCAGGCTGCCAGGTTTCTGTTACCATGCAGAGTGCATGCAGACGCACCATAGCATAGAGCCGCGTGAAGTGCAGCTACGTTATGTTAGCACTTGTACCCGTTATGTGTTTGGTCCATGTTTGTTTGGTGACGGGATGGTACAGAAGCCTGCTGGGTCATGCTACTGCCTCACTCTTACTCCTTACTGGGGGCTTCAATCCCATCCCAGCCCTCTGTTTGCGGCTTTTGCTTATTCTCCCGGCACTGAACAGGCTTCCTATGCTGTCACGCATAGGCGTGCAGTCAGCTGGCATCTCGAACGTGCGTGTGTTTGTGTTGGTGTGTGTGTGTGTGTTTGTGTGGATGCGGGGATGGGGGGGGGTTGTACAAATGTCCCCACAATAAATATCTGTTGTTTTGTCGTTGTAGGGACCAGTTTTTCAGTCCCCACAAGGGGAAACTCAGTTTTATAAAAACCTGTGACTGCAGTCAAACAACAAAAGTCTCATATTTAGTTTGATTACTTATGGTTAAGGTTAGGGCTGGGTAGGGCTTAAGGTTGTCATTGCTGGGATTAGGGTTAAACCCATAGAAATGAACGGAGAGTCCCCACAAAGATATAGCCACCCAACCCACCTGCAGTTCAGAATAGCTAATCTACCTAAAGCTTTACATGTTTGAGACCAACTAGGAAAGCTGGGTTGCTGCTGGAGGTGTTGGTTTGGCTGGCAGGTTAGCCCATCCTGTGGTCTGTGTGGATCCCAGTGCCCCAGTGCAGTGATGGGGACACTGTGGCCAGCAGGGGGAGCCCATCCTGTGGTCTGTGTGGGTCCCAGTGCCCCAGTGCAGTGACAGGGACACTGTGCTGTAAAGATGGCGTCGTCCTTCAGATGAGACGTAAAACTGAAGTTCTGACTCTCTGAGGTCATAAAAGATCCCTGGGCATCTGTCGAAAGAGTAGGGGTGGTACCCCAATATCCTGGCTAACACTGCCCACTGCGGCCCTATCAAATCCGGCCTCGTAATCATCCCCTGTATCTAACTGGTGAATTCTCTCCTGCCCCTTCACCACCTTAGCTACTGTGTGGGGGGCGTACTGGTGCAGAATGGCTGATTGGCATCATCCAGGTGGGGGCTGCACAGTGGTGGTGGCTGAAGTGACTCCCCACTGGTTATGGTTAGGCACTATTTAAATGTATCATTCATTTGTTCATGGATGCCTAATCTGCTGTGTGTGTACAGCCTAGACTGGGTTGCCATTCTCTGGAAGCTGTTCCCCTAATTGCACCCAGTGCTGCCAGGCAAATGAACAGAAGACTAGAAGCTACTTCATGATTGCTGAGTTCCACGTATCTCTACAACCCATCTCATCATCCATAAGATAACTATGATTTTCAGGACCCATGTATATATGTGTAAATAGTATGTATAGTATTTTTGATTTGATTGTGTACATATATATGTGTGTATGTGTGTATTAATGTATTATATATTAATGAATTACTTTGCTCAGTAATTTCAGCATACGTGGAAAACAATTGGAAGGATAACAGAAATGACTGAGAATTCAAGCTGGTGGTTTAAAGGATAATCGGACTTTACGACAAAAACTAAGCGAAGCCTTGTTTCATATTGAAAAGGGCCTTTTTGCTGACACAATGAATGGCGGAAGCTTGAATTATTCATCTTGTATAATGGAAGCTTGATGGAAGCTGGTCATTCCTCAACTTTTCGTTCTCCCTACGATGCAGGCTCTGGATTTGCTTGGGTGTGTCTGCTCTGGCGGCACAGAGGAGACTGCAGCAAGGTCTGGATCAAGGTGGCTTCTCTGCCATTATGCTGACTGATTAGGCTTTCATTAGACTTAATACAGTAAGTGAGTCTCCAGGATATGCAAAGATAATGAAGCACTATGAGGCTTTAGCGTACTTTTTGTAATCACTTATTGACCGAGGAACTCATTTCTCAGCCGGAATAAGCACGGAATAAGTTGAATTCGACTGCATAGAGTATTTGGGGTTGGCACATTAGGTCAGGGGTTTGGATCGCGTAGTTTACCCAGAATTCCCTTTCGTCGCACATTAGTGATATGCTAATGTTTGCATATATTTTTCACCACTGTGCCTCTGTCATTTTGAAGTTATGGTGTCACATTTCATAAAGCACTTTACCTTGTTTTGGTTCTCCAAGCAAGCGAAAACAGAGCTCAACAAAACCAGAGCTCATTCACTTTCCAGGAACTTGTGTTGATTGTGCTGAAAGTAATTCAACTTCACGCTACATAATCAGCATTGTTTAAGGAGCCATTTATGTGGAAAGTGTGTACATAGTCTTAATCAGAATGCCATCATTTCTGTAAGAATAATTGCAGCAGGGAATATTAAATGTTTAATGACTTTCTTGTTCACCCGTGAAGCGTTCTTCAGCTTTAAATGGTTTCTTATCCGACAAAAGCCCGTGAAATGGTTCAGCGGTGAAACTGACTCCAGAGAAACAAATTTACGGGAAAAAAAATGGCATTGTTTGCCGTGTAAATGGTTCAGATAAGTTCAAATTTATCTTAATGGCAGGATTGCATTACGCTGGCACTTTTGTGTGTTTTGGACACATGATACCTCTCTGTGAGGAGGGGTGTAGCTTGGTAGCCTGCTTCCCCATCACTGTTTACACTGATATCCTGTCCATATATACTCATATGATGCTTCACCCTTCATACGATCCAAGCCCCCACTCTGCCCATGTGACTGAAGTGTCCAATCCGGGATGATCATTGTAGGCTTATTTATAAGGACCATAACCCCCCGCCTCGCTCTCACCTGTATGGTCTGATGGGATGGATGTGCGGAAGGAACCATCCCAATGCACCTGTACTCATCTGCAAATCACATGATTCTTATTTGCCATTCACACGTGTTTTTCCCTGCTATTTCCTCCTAGCTGCTGAGAAAAGATTCCCCAAGACTTGTGTTCAGTTTCTGGACACCTCCTAGGTCACCTGGGCTTCCATCCCTTCATTTTCTGTAACCGCTTGTCCTATTCAGGGTCACAGAGGGTCCGGAGCCTATCCCAGAGGCTTTGTGCATGTAAGACAGAGAACAACCTGTAGGAGGCGCCAAACCATAGGAGGGCATGCACATGTGCGCGCGCACACACACACACACACACACACACACAGAGGTGTGCAATTATATCATTGTGGGGACTCTCCATTGATTTCTATGGGGAAAACTCTTACTTTCTTGGCTGCATTCACAGATCTTTGTGGGGGCCTGAAAATGGTCCCTACAATGTGTCACCTAATCACTCACACATTTTGGAAACTGCAGTTATCTTCAGCATGTTTTTGGACTGTGGGGGGGAAACCAGAGTACTCTGAGGAAACCCCATGATGACACGGGGATAACATGCAAGCTCCACACACATGGAACCGGGGGGGGGGTCCCAGAGATGTGAAGCAGCATTATGCCCCCATGCAGTCCCCCACCTGGACTTTCCTAGTATAATGCATCTTCCCAGCCCCAGTCAGCCATGTCGTACATCTGCAGCAAGATGTAGGTTCGTGATGGATGTGGGTCCAGGAACAGAAGCGCGTCCGCGGCGTTTTAATCGGGAGACACCAGGAGTTGCGGCGTTTGACTGGAAAAGCCGCAATTCCTGCTCCTTCAGAAAAGGCTGGGTGACGTCATTTATTGCTCCGCTCCCTGCAGGAAAAACATGAAAAGGCATAAGGAGTAACACGTTAAACCCAAACTCTACTGCTGTTCTATTTATGAGTTTTCAAAGCATATCATGTGGTTTTTCCCTTCCGTAAAGTGGAAGAAAGGGGTTTGGCATTCGATAGGGAATGAACTGAGAGGGATAGGGGCTTGGCTGGGGCCTTTGGCCGCCCCCACTGCCCTCTGCTTTCATTTTCACTCACCTACCTCTTGATGTTTTTTTTTGTTGTTAGCGCCAGCTTCCGGACACTGAAGTGTGCGATTAATAGCATAATAAATTCTGAATGTTTACAAGCTCCAGGAAGATCATGGCTTCGCAGTTACCATTTAGAATCGCTCTGAGCTGCACGTAGTTGGAGTAGAAATGGACAAAAGGGACTCAAGATGCGTGTCCTGGAAGGCTGAGCGGCTGTCGTTAATCTCGCCGACATCTCTTCTGGCTTAGTGAGGGCTTCCAGTCGGACAGGAGATGGACTTCAGGTCAAATCTTGCGGCAGTTCTGGTGGTCAAGCGAGGGCTTAGTAAGTGCCCATTAGAGAAAGAGTCCAGGGCCCAAGAAAATGGAAAGAAGATTAAAGGAGATAGTAAAAAATAAAAAATAAAAAAGGAGCGTGAAGTTCATATACCGTCCACGAGCCTAAACCGCGAGGCAGGACTCCCTGAACAGGAGGCCAGCATTTCACGACCACTGACTGTCAGGCAGTACAGACACCACTACACCAGAAGCTTGTGTGTTTGGACTGTAGGACGTAACTGGATTAGTCAGAGGAAACACACAGAGACACACAGACGGGGAGAAGTAACCGGTTTAATTCAATGTGCCTGGAACTCTTAATTCAGCACAATGACTTGGAGTAACCTGGACAACAGTATTGTGCTATTCGGTCATCCGTTTAAGGCACCACTAACAAATCAGGTTAGCAAAGTAAGTTACTGCTCCAGGGGATGGTTTAACAAAGTAGGATTTCTTGCTTAACCAGATAAGTTGCTGGATTTAAGGTAGTCTGGGCTAAATGTATTTGAAGGAAGGTAAAATCTGTTCAGCCCAGGCTACCTTAAATCTGATAAGTTATTTGGCTAAGCAAGAAATCCTGCTTTGTGAAACTGGCCCCAGGTCTTTGTTTTCACTTTCACATGGTAAAAAGCCTCAGCCAATTAGAATGCCTCCCTTTTCCCTCTAGTGACCGAACAGTCCCGGCTCTCCAGGCTGGGGCTCAGACTTTTCTCGTGTGTTTTTATCACCTCCTCTGTGTAATTAAACATCTTTTTGCAAGACGATGTTACTCCATGAGACTTGTAGGAAGGTTTTATTTCTAGCTTATGTAATTCGGTAAAGATGTATATAGTGACTCAACCACTAGCAATGCTTTGTGAATTTAAGTGAATTAAGTCGATGGTGAAATATGTCGAATACATGGAATGGCCATGGTGGCAGTGATCCAAGAAGAACAGAAGAAAATAGTGTTTATTATTATTATTATTATTATTATTATTATTACTGTTACTGTTCATTCACACATATTCTAATTTTAGCTTTTTTCACTGCAAA
The DNA here is from genome assembly GCA_026776725.1 of Gnathonemus echidnorhynchus. NCBI lineage: Eukaryota > Metazoa > Chordata > Actinopteri > Osteoglossiformes > Mormyridae > Gnathonemus > Gnathonemus echidnorhynchus. Next base: position 19,594,457 of record JAODJU010000130.1, on the reverse strand, counting down.
TATACACTTACTACAAATATTACAGAGATGGTTTTAATCTTTTTTTTTCTCGTTTTTGATGGCCTAGACTTTTGAACACCTGTGTGTGTGCGTGTGTGTCTGTGCGCGCGTGTGCTTGTGTGTGTGTGTGTGTGGGTATGTGTGTGTCTTCTCTTCTACATGTAATTGTGATGCCAAACCTGACCCACAGCCCACATGATCCAGGGCTTTCGGATCATGTTGGGATCATGTTTCGGATCATGTTCCCCCCCCCCACCACCCTGGCCCTCGTGTGCCTTCTTCCCCCGATGTTTGTCACACTTTCCTCTGGTTCCAGCCCAATGTAAACCCCCCCCCCCATTCCTGGTCAGGTGACTCAGTTCACAGTCTCCCTGGGATCCGGTCTCACACGTGTGTATATCAGTCGCCTCACTTTTTCTCCGTGAAGGTCTTTGCAAACTCACAAACAGTTATTAAGGACCCCCACAGGTCTTCTTCGTCATTCCCCCCCCCCCCCGCCCCCCCATTGGAGATCCACAGTTTATGATCTTGACTGGGCAGATGACAGATGCTTTCTTGGCCCCCCCTTGATGAAGGTCTCATTAAATCGTCGTACAACAAGCTTCTGTTTATACTGTATGTCACTGGGTTGCAGAAGAACTCAGCTGTACAGGATGGGATATGAGCATCAACCAAAAAGTTTTATATTTTATAAGAAAACACCCCCCATCCGTGTTTCTCAGTCAGGTGACAAACTTCTGAATCATCCACGGTAGTGAGAAGATGAGTAGATAGGGTTGTGGGCCTGAAGGTGGAACAGTATGGCCATGGTGTGAAAGCAGAGTAAACATGGCATCAGACTCTCAGCCGAAACGAGCAACTTCTCTTCGTTTCATCACAGCCTGGGGATAATTCCATCCAGCCCTTTGTCTGCCGCTGAGAGCAGCTCTATATGGGGCGCCGCACCATTCTTTTCTTGAGAGTGAAGAAACGTGTCGTCTTCATGGTTAGCTGCTGAAAAATCCCTCAAAGTTAAGCTGTGCAGAGCGTAAGTGAATAGAATGTGATGTCAGTCTAAAGGGGAGGGGCCTTGGATCAGTGGGTAGCTTTCTGATTGGGGGCCCAATTCCGATTGCCAGCCCTGTTTATGCGAAGGGGAGGGGCTATGGCTCAGTGGGCAGCTCTGATTAAGGCCTTGATACCCATTTATGGTTCTGTCGGTGTGAGGGGG
>JAODJU010000130.1:19542362-19563480 GCA_026776725.1 Gnathonemus echidnorhynchus | reverse complement strand
CTCTGCTATTGGGTACTGGAGCACTGTCATCCTCTGCTATTGGGTACTGGAGCACTGTAAAGCAGTGTCATCCTCTGGGATTAATGCTTATAGGCTGCTGGAAATCAGTGTGATGTTAAGAGTTTTAGCTAAGAAGCTCATGATGATACTGACGACCTCGCAGAAGCGGCTCACACACCCCTCCCACTAAGGGGAGCAGGAGAATGAACATTAATATAGTCACCCAAAGTGCTCTACATTAGCCACTGCGTAGCCCCCACCTGGATGATGCGATGGCAGCCATTCTGCACCAGTACACCCCCCACACAGTAGCTAAGGTGGTGAAGGGGCAGGAGAAAATTCACCAGTTAGATATAGGGGATGATTACGAGGCCGGATCTGATAGGACCACAGTGGGCAGTGTTAGCCAGGATATCAGGATACCACCCCTACTCTTTCAAAGGCTCCCCAGAGAGTCAGGACCTCCCTCAGCTTTACATCTTATGCAGAGGACGGCACCATTTTCACAGCACAGTGTCCCCATCACTGCACTGGTGCACTGGGACCCACACAGACCACAGGATGGGCTCCCCCTGCTGGCCACAGTGTCCTCGTCACTGCACTGGGGCACTGGGACCCACACAGACCACAGGATGCGTCACCCTGTTGGCCTCACCAACATCTCTTCCAGCAGCAAGCCAGCTTTCCTAGCTGGTCTCCCATCCAAGTACTGGCCAGGCCCAAAGCTGCTTAGCTTCAGGTGGATCATCTAACATGACCTGCAGGTGTTACGGTAGCATATCACCGCCCCCCCCATGTACGGTGCCTTGGGGCACTATATAAACAAAAATCGTATTTGAAATATCTTTAATTTGGTGGCCAGTTTGAGTATATTAATGCTGAATTACTGAAAATGCTTTAATGCAATATTTCTCTCTAAACAGTGCACAGCTGAATTGCTAAACGGCATCAATGTGATTTTTTTTCTGAACTTTTTTGCTTTTCATTTTGTTTTCTTCATACAGTCTTGTCTTTTCTCTGTATAAGAGCTGCAGAGATAAAGTTGAAGAGTCACTTAAAAATTATAATAAAATCAAGCTGCAGTTGCGAGTGCTGCTGGTGCATGTTTTGCGAGGTTGCGAAAAAGCAGCCGCCGATCATTTCTGTGCAGCCCTTTTCTGTGACTCAGGGCCGTCGCCAATCCCAGCAACGCCCAGCTTCTCCGGCCCTCGTGCACCGATTTAGTCCAGACTTGTTTATTTCAACGAGCCGCTGAAGAGCGCGGGGGGGACAATCGAATGCCATAACACGATGTGTTTGTGACAAGCACGCCGTATCTGAGAGCATTAGACCCGCTGCCGTAAAGGTGACCGCGGTTACTCGAGAGTAGCGCATGCTGGAATTCACTCACTGACTGTATTTCATGGCCGTGGTGCCCTGAATTTGTGGGTGATTGACTCCTGATAAACCTCTGTGCCATTGGGGCAAGGCTTGGGATACGTGTGGCTGAGAGGAAATCAGGGCATTTAACATACACACCAGAGCCTTGTGAGACGTACACTTGGTGAAAATTAATGTCGTACCCATTATACAAAATCAAAGGACAGAATATACCAACATTGGCTGGAATTCTGAGACAGGGCTTATTAGCCAGCCTGCCTGTGCCTCGTATTTTCTAAAAACCGTAATTGGTTCACAATACAGACTATCTAACTCTGACTTTATCCCGTGCCTGAGACTTTGTGACATTACCGTGTGGATGGATGACAATCCGGAATCATCCATTAGCAAATGCTTGAATTCTAAATGTGTGTTACTGACCTCCCAGGGCAGGGAGGGTAGTTCCCTGTCTATTAAAACAAAATGCTTAGTGCCGACGGAGTTCAGCCATGTAATTGGATGCTTACTCAAATCTGAGCTGGCCCCGGGTTTTAGTGTAGACATGAATCAGGCTTCAGCCAAGCGATCATCTATATTACTATGATTTTTGTGGTAATATTCTCCTTGTGAAAAATGTATTTTATTCTTATGAATGCAGATGGAAAACAATAGTGTTCTGAACCACACAGTATCTCTCCCAGAAATGCAGAGACCACACCAGCTACATAGCGGGGGGGGGCACAAGTTGCATTAATATTTAACTGAAGGACACGACCCCTGCAGAGATGTTGTTGCTCCGTGTTACCATGTTTACCGAGTGGAGTTTCACACCAGACCGCGGAGGCAGTCATGCTTTGACGAAAACCAAATTCTCCACACACTCAGAAGTCATCCAGATTTAATGGCCGCCCTATTTATGATAAATGCTTCACGCATTCTTGGGCAATATCCGCATCCGAAAATTGCCCGTTGTCTGCGAGCTTCGTGGGCTCACTTTTTGGTCACAGTTTGCTGATTCTTTATCAGACCAGAGAATCGATTGAGTAGAAATTGAAATATCACACATTTTAAACCAAAATAAATAAATAAGCAACAGTGTCCAGATTAACGATAGAAAACATTCATTCGTGGAACGATTGACTTCATATATAAACTAGGGAAAATAGGAGTCAGGTTGGAGGAAGTTAACAAAAATCTGTACCTCTCTCCACAGAAAACTTAAAAAGTGACTTGCCGCATTAAGCCTATTACCCATAATTTGGGATCAATTTTGGCCTCAGTCGCTTTTAAATTGCCACCTCGGCCTTCTTTAAACCGCCAATCCTTCTTTGTGACACGGCACTAAGTGTAATTTAGCCAAAGCAGTTAAATGACATTGGATGTGGAGAGGCTTTTTAAACTGTCATTATATTATAAGGTCTTTATATGCAGTCTTATGATTCATTCATTGCCGCCACGTCGAGTTTTCCCAATCATAAGAAGCTCTTTTTGATCTTCAACCAACCTTCTCAGGTAAACTTAGCTGGATACTCAAAGACAGTAATTTATTGGCTCTTAAACACAAGTGTCAGGGAAGGGGTATGGAGAGGTCCAGCTTGCCTTTGGAGTGCTACAGGGGTGGGGTCCTCAATGGCCTGCCCAGCCACTCTACTGCCACCTAGTGGGCCCACGCCCCCTTGGCGAGACCTCATCCTCATTTATAGTAGCCATTCGGCGGTGCAGGTCCTTATTCAGCAATAGCTACAGCAGGGGTCACGCCCCCCGTGTGTCTGTGGATTTATGTCCTGATCATTTGACCGCAGGACCCTCATAGGTCCATAAAACACAAAGAATTGGATTATTAGTCTCTCAGAGAGAATGATAATATACTTATGAAGATGGCCAGTGTATAATCAGGTCCTATAAAACTATTGTCATGGTCTTGGAAGCGTTGCTAAGAAACCTCAGCTGGTCGGTCTGCTATTCATCATCACAGGCTACTTCTAGAAGAGGTCTCTATTTTTATATGTGTGTGTGTATGTGTGTATATATATATATATATATATATATATATACATACACACAGTATATATAAAATAATAATAGGACTACACGATATTGGAGAAATGTGATTTTTTTTTGTGATAAATATTGCGATAAAAAAATACATTTACCCAAATAGAACGTATTTGCAAATAGTCAAATAAGTTGCTGTAGGTTGTGTTTACGCGACTTGTACCGACAAACCACTTGCTTTTGCTCAATATCATCTCTACGGAATCCACAGTATTTCCTTACAATGGAAGGTATATGGGTTTTAGTGACCAGTTTCTCTTCGCTTTTCTCCTCCCCACACGTTTAGTTAGATCTCTCATGAATGCATCTATGAGTGATTTAATCGGCTTGTTGAGTGCATGCATACTGTGCCATTTTGAAAAGAAACCATCATAAAAATTGCCAAGCTTGCTAAGGTTTGTTTCCTATGAATGTTTTCGTGAAACTTATACCGCCCACCCGCATTCCCACCCCCACGCTTGTGGAATTATGTCCATTGAAGATGAAGGTAGGAAGGTACCTGATCTCAGTCCAGCTGACTATCGCAGTGCGTGTGACGTGTGAATTGCATGTGCATAACATGGAGTGTCAATATTAATATCATACAATGCCTAGGACTACTCACTAGGATCTAACTCCATCTATCTGAAAACCTTTCAAACTGAGTAAATAGTGTTATACCAGACAGTCTTCTCTTATAGATTAATCATGGAATATGAGACCCATGCAAATAGTCCGTTTGAATCAAGCAGTAAAAAAGTTGCAATGTGGCGTGTTTGATTTGATTTGCCGCACTTGACGTCGCAGGTCCTGCGATGTGGTTATTGCACATGTGCACATTGCGCTGATCATGCTGGCCTAATATATGCATACATATAATATACATGTCACTGGCAAGTGAAATTTATGTGTAAGAAACCCAAGCAACCTACGACACACAGTAAAGGCCGTAGGCTGCAGTTTTTTTTCCTCTCTTAGATTAGCTTTGCTGGTTATTGTCTGACCCATAAGGCATCCACATCGCTTGCACTTCTGTAAGGTACAAATGTCTCTTTCAATATTTGTAAAGCATGAGTCATTCCACTTACGATGTCTTTGACATTGGATAACATCCCATTCTGAATCAGCTTTACAGTACATTTGCTCTTTTGATTCATATCATTATGTGTAATAATAAACAATTAAGAAAAAAAATCATATTCCTTCAGTGGTTTATTTTAATTTAGCTTTAGTAGTGCTTGTATAGAATATGATCTGCAATGTGTTTATGCAGGTTAATTAGACTTATGCAAACATGGCAGAGTTACTTATTTTCTAGTAAAAATGTGCAATTGAATAATAGTTTAGCAAAAACAATTGAGGTCAAACCAAATACCAGCAAAAACAGTGCATACAAGCCAAGCACTACACAGCTGACTGGAATTAAGTGTAGAAAAAATCCTCCAGGGGTTGGATGGAGAGTGGGCCAGGTGTGCGACAGGAACAGCCGTCCGCCAGCAAACTGTACGTGTTATATGAGTTACTGTAACATGGTGCAGTATGTGTCTGTGCTGCCATTGTGGGAATCGCTTTGGTGTGGAAAGAGACTACAGCTATCTGACAGAGAGATTGGGCTGGGAACCAGGCCTGTACCGGGTAACGGAAATAAAACCTACAAGCTAAAGTGAACCAGAGGAGAAAGAAAATGACAAAGTGTGAAGACGGGGGGGGGGGGGGGGAGTCAGGAATTATACTGCAAAGCTGAAAAGGACGCACTTATGATCCGGACTTAATGGGGAACAGGTGTGGACGTAATAAATACGAAAACCTTAAAATTATATTATTCCATCTGCACGTTGTCATTATGGAGTTGAACCTGCAACCTTGGATGTATGAACTATGCAACTCAATCAACAAATCTTTATTACAAAACATTATATTTAGCTGAATATTAATAATAATGACAATAATAATAATTTTTTTGCACCCATTCATTTCAGGGCTCCTGTCACGCGTTCAGTTGACTAACTATAAAGCTACAGTTTCTTTTGTAAGGTCAGCCTTTGCAAGTAGCCTGGTATCGTAACACCCCAGAGATTCTCCTTATTATCCTTTTTCACCATTAACAAAAGAGAGATTCGGCTTTGAGGGCTGTCTAGTGGTTAAGTGGAAGATAATATGGCGGCCAGGTAGAAGTTTTCGACAGTCATCATTCCTCTCTGAAGGCTCTATATTGGAGGCGATGGAGGGAATCAGACTCGGCGAGGATCACTGTGGCCTCGGCCCTCCAGGGCTGTGGCTTTTATTTCAGCGTCCCGCCCCCTCGGAGCCGCCAGTGGGGCCACCAAACCCTGGTGGCCCTGTGATGGGAGGCGGGGATCCAGCACCCCCCCATCGGTCCCGCGCATTCTCATTACCGCCGACGGCTCGGGTTTTATCAGCGACTAATTGTTCATTTGTCTCTCTTGTCTGAGCGAGGGGGCCGGCTCCGCGACAGGGAGAACAAGCCTTATCGCCGGTGACGCGGCAGGGCAGCGGGCGAGTGTGATCGGTAATGAATTGTGAAGTAAAGCGAATTGTGGGGGATTAACGGCTCGTTTATGGGGCATGCATAATGAGGAACGTATGGCGCAGGCTGTGGCCTGGGTGTCCTATTCATCAGTGCTGCCAAAAGCTGTCACCAGAGGCTGGTCTGGGCACACTGATGTGCGTCCGCGCCTCTCTGGGCGATGGGGAGCTCAGCGGCGGCCCGTCCGGCGTCGCCGACGGCTGGGAATGGCTGTGTGGAGGCTCCTTTGAAAGGCAAAGATGCTGCAAAACATCACCTGCAATTCCATCCATCTTATAACAGTTAGTCCAGTACAGGATTAAGCTCATGCAGAGCAGGAAGTAGGAACTGAACCCGCATCCCTGCAGCTGTGAGGCTAAAATACTATCGACTAGGCCAGAAATCTGCCCCCCTCCCCCAGTCATACTTCTGTTTACCCATTCATCTATTTTGCTGCAATATATGTTGATCAGGGTCACGATGGGGCCTGGAGCCGATCCCAGGCAGCACAGGCCACTGGGCTGGGTAGACCTTGCGTGGAAGGCCAGTTCTTCCTAAGACATGCACGCTTGCACAATCATGCACTATGGGCAACTTCGAGAAGCCCGTCAGCTCAAATGCGTGCCTTTGGGCCTTTAGGAAGTCTGTACAAGGCAGGGAACACGGTGTGTGGCTGCAGCCTTACCCACTGAGCCTTGCCGTGCCACTCTCATCAGCTGGCAGGAAAAGACCCCGGATCTCGTGCGGTATGCCGTGGGCCGGACCGGATCAAGCCACGGAGCCCCTGAATTACCTGCATCGCGGACGATGGGAAATGATCATCAGTTTTCTTGGTAGGGGTGCCCTGAAAAGGATTTTCCATCCGAGGCTGTGGTGCACAATGTCACAACGTGGTATGATACTTCAGAGGTGAGAGAATCATCCACATCTATCCATCTTCCATCCACTTATCCAGTACTGGGACACGGGGATCCTGGAGTCTTTCTCAGAAAGCACAGGGTGAACGGTAGGGTACTTTCTGGATGGGATGCCAGCCCATAATACACACTGACTCCCTCACGCAAGAAGTAACGAGATACAGAGAATATTTGTGGCTGGGACAGAATTACTTGAAATTCTGTAGCTAGTGAAAATGATGCAAGCATGAACGTCCAAAAATAACGTCAGAATGGGCTCCATTTGAACAATAACTAGATCAGTGTTTCTGAAGCACTGGACAGTGGCCCAGAAGCGGTGAGCATCCTCAAGTGGGCGAGTGTACCGTGGCTCGGAAACGCGGTTCAGTCTGTAATGGACTGCCACACGGATGCCTACCCAAATGCCAGCTGGGAAAATTCCCAGGTTGGTGAAATTTACCAAGGGGATAGGACTGGACCATATAAATGATATATATCACACATAAAAGAAAATCAGAAATGTAAGAAAATTAGAAACTTTGATAAACTGTCAATAAGGAACAATTGTTAATGGCACAAATCAACCAACCACATCACAGAAACAAACACAATTCCGACCAATCATATGGCTGGAATAGGTATGTAACTATGTTCTCTTAAAGTCCCATGTATTCAGGGGTTAAAATTATAATATGACAAGCCACAAATGACCATAACCATGCAATTTTTTATTGAATACCTCTTCAAATTGAACTTCTTCCATTGTTTAGAAATATTCTTATCTCCTTTTAAAGCACTGGTCCTCTGGCTAAACACGGCTAAACAGCATGCTTAACTGTTAATTTTAAGGGGAAAAAAAACGCTTGAAAATGTTGACATGATAAAAATCTGAAAATTTCTATCCATTTTAAATGATTTTCTGATCGAAATAGCATACATAGTAATATTGTATCCTGTCTCATAATGACTGCCAGTAGGGGCAGATTAACTAATCCGTGGGCCCCAGGTTGACATCAGCATGGAGACTCAGGTGTTGTCGATCTCACTTTCCCAACACGGGGCAGGACCCTGATGTTTGCCAGGACCCTAGACTGTGGCCTCAGATTGCCTGTGCATTAACCTGCCCCTGATTACCAGGCAGAATATGCCTTCCTGTTTGTTAACATGCATAGCAACACACCTGCCGCTCAAAACTGACATCGGGGTTTGTACCGTCTGTGCAGTGTCCAATCACTAGGCAACGAAAAATGACCATAAAACAATAATTTTACTGTTATTGTTACTGTTATTTTGCCATAAATTTGTAGGCAAATTGTCCTGGATGAAAAGTATGTCGCCTCCAAACTGAATCACATGACCCTTGGAAAGCGGTAAACATAATATCACGGGTCACTCAGCAAAAGTGGAGCTATAAAGTAAAGAAGTAATGGTCGAAAGGACTGAGAAACGCTGAGCACAACAGTGAAATGGAGACCATGTTTACAATCAGTGAATGCTTGATAGGTGGATCACTGACTGCTTGTTTCTGGCGGATATCAGAGTGCTTTATTTCACCAGATCTTTGTGGACGTCAGCACTGCAGTCAGTGTAAGTGTTTTCCTGGGACTCAAAGTCCAGGCCAATTAGGTTTTACACTGTGCTTCTCAGCCGGTTTTGTCCCTTTTCCCATACAGTAGAGTAATTTTCCCATATCTATGTTTTTTTTTCTTGCTTGCTGCAGTGACAGGCCACTTTGAAAATTAGCTACAAACCGTCATTTTCATCCACATCTGTTATTAACTCCCCATCTTCGCCTCGCTGTAATGGCCCTGGACCAATTACAAACCAAATTCTTAACGAGTTGCTTGTTCAGCTGAAGAGCCTGCTAATTGGTGGAACCAAAGGGGCACTGTGGGGGATCCGAGCAAATCAGGAGAGTGGGCTTGTGGGGCGGTGGGGGAACAGCTGTTTGTGAGGGCGGGGAACGTTTCTTTGGATCCACCTTCAGAAAGAGAGTGAGAGAGCCACCAGAAGCCTATGAGGTCGATTTCTGGGAGCACAGATAAGGAGGGGAACAGCTTGTCATAGGGTCAGTAGCCTAGCAAATGCACATCACCTGTGGTTCTACGGCAGGGACTTCAAAAGGAGAGGAACATCTGAACAGCTTCTGTAGTGAATGGAAACGTTTCCTTATAGGGATAGGTCCTGCCATACATTTGCATTTGGTTTAGTCCCAGCTTTTGGTCAGTGGTTAAAACCCAAGGCTGGGCACGAAGCTGCCCTACTGCCGTTCTTTTGTCCTGAGAGGGCATCGTGGGGAGGTCTTGGTGAAGGGATGCCGGACTGTGGGTGGCACAGGCCTGTTCAGGGTCATTCCTCCGGAGAATGCCGGAAGACCTCTTAGCTGGGGGGGATCCTGTATGAGTCACCTGTCTGCTTTGGAGAGAGAGCAAGGGGGACATACTGATTTCACTTCTTTTTAAAGCAGCCCAGATTTGCTGATGGTACCACACCTGGCCATTTAGGTAAACAAATTGCATTACTGTATTTAATGATTGCCCTGTGCATATATACACACATACACATACATAATTATGGGGTCAGTCATAGAGATTGCTCTCAGTTTGCGTAACGGCTCATTGTTCATGCAGTGTCAAAAAAGCCTGAGTCCTTTGAAATTATATTTTTTAAATTAGATCCAGGTGTTTGTCTCTCACTTTGAGGTACTGTGAGAATTTTTTTAAAAAGAAAATTTGAAGATGTTTGCAGTAAATTTCATAGACAAGATTACTGGTTATCATTTTTCTCTTTCCAGAGCTGTCTTTTTTGTTTAAATTACCTCTAAAATTACTACTTAGGTGAGGAACATGGAATGGAATGCTGTAAAATGACATATCATTGAGATTTCACAATCAAGATTTATCAGGCTTTATTGTTAGGGATCAGGGGTCAGTATCAGATACTGTTGCGCATGTTAAGCAATTACTCATGAATTACATGGCAATAGAATAGAAGGAACCTCAGACCAGAACTTGTAGATACATGTTTTTCTCTCCAGTTTTCCAGGGATGACTCCTTGTTGAGGAATTATCAACACTCGCTCAAATATCTATCTTGTTTTCTGTGTTTGGTTTATCTGAGAGTAGCAGCAGTGTCCTTTTCATGGTACTATTTCATCTTCACGTATTTGTAACAAGAGTCCCGTAATGCCTCTGATATAGGTAGGAGGTCCTTTTGCCTGCCACCTTTTTCAGTCACTCGGATCATTTGTCAAGGTCGTCGTTTTACATGGATCTGAGATATAGGATGCTGTTACACAGCAGTCTCATCAATCCCTTCCGTTGGCACAGCAAACAGACACCTGCACTAGAGATGGGGGCTCCGGGTACAGAGAAGGTGAGGCAGATCACACATCCTAGACACTTTGACGGACCAGATACAAAGGAACCCGTACAGAGTATAAAAATGGCAGCATGTAAAATGCTGCCCCTGCAGTTTTCAGATGCAGTGCTTCCCACGACTGTATCATATGGTCATTAGAGCTGTAAATGAACCCCTAGATACTTTACAGTCTACACATTTTCTGTAACTGGTTTGCGTGATGGAATCCCTCCAGTTTGGGTCATGGAGTTCCACAGAATCACTTTGGGTCACTGAAACTCTGGGGTTGGGATGATTCCCCATCACAGGACAGGCATGTGGAGGGAATCCAGTCGACATGGAGAGACCACAAACTGTGCTTTAACACACTCTCACACACACACACACACACACAACCCTACAGGTGTGATACCCCTGTGTCAAATCTCCAAATATATAAAACAATTTGGCATCAAAATGAGCTGCTTCAGACTGCCTTGGGGGAGCCCCCCCCCCCCCCCTGTTTATTTAGGATTTTTATACCGCACCGTGCCTTTAAGGAATCTGCCCTACTTACTGAGCTGAGCTGTCTGTTGGCCGGCAACCCACCCACCCCCCTTCCCAGAGTTGGACTGCTCCCAGCCAGGTAGGGAAACAGGGGAGACAACACGAGAGTGGGGGGGTGGGGGTGGGGGTGGTGGTTGATTCCCGCTCCTGGGTTGTGTGTGGGAGCCGCCGGAAGCATGGACCCTGCCCTGACTCCTCCCACTCTGCACACAGCACGCTGTCGTGTCATGTGACTGCGTGGCTTACAGCTAACTTCCCGTTTTTTATTGAATCGGTGCGACTGGTTAAGATGCATTGCGGATTTATAAATCAAACGTACTCGCCCCTCACTGATGAAGCTTTTCTCTTATGTTCCTGTCATTTTGTTTTCGATTGCAGAACTACTTCACTGAGAATACTTGTAGTAATGCATAAAAATTATATCACGGGGGTTTTGATGCCATCTGTATTTATTTGTGTTTCCATTTTTCAATAAAATAAAGCTTTGAAATCGATATACACGACTTCATTAGTAATACATCTATCCAGCCTTCTTATTGTCTACAGCAGAGTTCCCAAATGGTTTTCCCTGAGGGCCAAATTCCATCAGCAACACAAAGCCATGGTCCACTGCCCCTGAAAAAATGTACCGACCGAAGGACTCTGACAATAAAATTTGCCAACCAAGGGGGGAGAGGTCCCTCAACAGAAACTGTCTGCGAGGGGGATCGATGGCGTGGTCTGCATTGCACTTGCAGTCTGGTCTGGATGTACCAGTTGGTGACTGCTGTTGTACAGGGTCATGATGAGCCAGAAAACTCCGGGTGCGACGTCTACGATAAGTGTAACGTAAATAAAAATTTCAAATAAAGCATTTGCCCTGGCTTTAGTACTGCTTTTTTTTCCATTTTGATTATAGGGGGCAAAAATGGTTCATAGATAAATGAAGCTGTAAGGCTTCTTCTAGCAGCTCAGCTAGATAGTTAATGGCCAGCACACACAATGCTGGAAACAATAAAATGTGTTTCGCTTCTACTTCCGTTCCCCTCGTGACTCTTATTTAATAATGGGCTATAACCCATTTAATTCTAATAATATATTTTCTTCCCAGTAAAATTATACAGTAGAACTGCATACATAGTAATAGCTAAACTGCAGAATTTAGTGTACAAACTTGTAGTTGTGTGTGCTAAACAAAGTAGCTAGAAATTCTGGGCCCCCTGCCCAATTTTTTTTACGTATAATTTGACATATTTGGGGGGCCCTATAAAATGCTGGGCCTCCAGAATCTGCCGGAATATCTGTGTTCCCACTCTAGCCCTGCATCCATGCCTTTGCCAGTGGCCTGTTCTGCTGTGTGTCCGGTCGCTCTCATTAACTCCCGTTTACAGATGAGTCACTTGTGTAATTTCTTGCGCTACCTGTGAGTCGGCGTAGCTTAAAGATGAAACACAGAGCCAGTCGTTCGAGGGCCGCACGCAGCACAGACAGGGCGGAGCATCGCGTCAGGGTGCCCTGCGACTGTAAGGGCAGAAGTATCTGTTCAAGGAGCATGGGGGGGTGGGCAGGGGGCTTCAGGTTGAATGATTATTTGTTTTGGATTAATTACTCTCAGCTTGTTATAATGCCGGTGAAATTTCAGCAATTTTTACAGCATGAGATTCCCACCTGAGATTCCCACCTCAGATTCTGACCTGAGATTCCCACCTTGGATTCCCTTGTGAGATTCCCTCCTGAGATTCCCACACGAGAGACCCACCTGAGATTTCTTCCTGAGATTCCCACGTGAGAATCCTGCCTGAGATTCTCATCTGAGATTCCCGCCTGAGATTCTCACCTGAAATTCCCGCCTGAGATTCCCATGTGAGATTCCCTCCTGAGATTCCCACCCAAGATACCCAACTGAGATTTCTTCCTGAGATTCTCACTTGAGATTCCCACATGAGAATCCTGCCTCAGATTCCCACCTGAGATTCCCATGTGAGATTCCCTCCTGAGATTCCCACCCGAGATTCCCACCTGAGATTTCTTCCTGAGATTCCCACTTGAGATTCCTATGTGAGAATCCTGCCTGAGATTGACACTCAAGATTCCCGCCTCAGATTCCCATGTGAGATTCCCTCCTGAGATTCCCACCCAAGATTCCCACCTCAGATTCCTGCCTCAGATTCCCACCTGAGATTCCAGCCTCAGATTCCCACTTGAGATCCCCACATGAGAATCCTGCCTGAGATTCCCACCTGAGATTCCCACCTGAGATTCCTGCCTGAGGTTCCCACCTGAGATTCCCGCCTGAGATTCCCACCTGAGATTCCAGCTTCAGATTCCCACTTGAGATTTTATCCTGAGATTACCACTTGATATCCCCACATGAGAATCCTGCCTGAGATTCCCACCTAAGATTCCTGCCTGAGATAGATCCCCACATGAGAATCCTGCCTGAGAATCCCACCTGAGATTCCTGCTTGAGATTCCCACCAGAGATTCCTGCCTGAGATTCCCACCTGAGATTCTTGCCTGAGATTCCCGCCTGAGATTCTTGCCTGAGATTCCCGCCTGAGATTCCCGCCTGAGATTCCTGCCTGAGATTCCCACCAGAGATTCCTGCCCGAGATTCCCACCTGTGACTCCCATCTGTGATTCCCCTTCTATCTGCCTCTGTCACCTGGCCCTGGGTGTAGTCGAAGCTCCGTTTTAAGATGAAAGCTGGAAATTAAATGATTATGAGCACAGGGGTTTTGTTTTACCCTAGAGGGCAAAAATGCTGATGCATTTTTTTTTAATACGGATTAGTTTAGGCTGAATGCCTGAATCCCTCTCCAAGTTTTGGGGACCCGGAATCCAAACTAAAACTGCGCTTGTCCTGCTCTTTGTTCCCTAAAACCTCAATGACTTTCAACCCCCCACCCTGCAGAGAGTGGCACTTTTTTGGGGGGGGGGGGTTGGTCTTCTGGCCTGTTTTACCTAGATAAGAGATCAGTGCAAAATGTCCAGGTTCTTCTCGTGAGAAATGACCTCTGGAAACTTCATGGAAGGCTGTCGGACCTAAAAAAACAACAACAGCAGTCCCATGCTTGGTATTGGACCAGTCTCACTTCATCTCAGCTCCAAAAACTCCATGATCCTGAAACTGAGTTTCTATGACACCCTCATCTCCCTTAATTTCATGCATCGATCCCAGATATTTATGTAAACATGTCAACTAGTTCTCATATGACTCATCACTCATAAATAATATTTTATTTCTATGCTATTTCTTTATTGCCTCATGAGGCTGGTGGACATTAGCAATGGCACTTGCTGCAGACGCCATGACAACAGACAGTTAACAATTAGGGCATAAACAGACAGAGAGTAAATAGAAGAGCTCTGCTCTAACAATGTTTTCTGTGCTATAACGTCTACAGGTAATATTTTCAGTTGGACCCGGATCTGTCCTTTTCAATTTTGTTTTTGTTTTTTTTTATTTTTATTATTACTTTTTAGCATAAATCGGACTCCTAGATGGTGGTACCTGCCAGTTTCTGAGCTGAGCCACCGCGGCTGTTGGGATAATGGGGTTCGAGCCGGCCAGACTCGCGACTTATCGCTTAGCCGGGAGAGCATCAGAGACACATTAACCCCGGATCTTTGCGCGACCGCGGGCTCCGCTGTCCGCTAATGCTCTTATCTCGGCTTCCAAAATCCAGCACCGGCTCCCTTTCTGCTATTTATTCATTGGCTCTTTGCCGGTCGTTTGGGTTAAATAGCGAATCAGAGGTTGTGGTTGATGACTGGGGGGGAGGGACATGATGTATGTTTGTCACGTGTAGGCAGAGCAGCAACACGTGGTCCATAGGAGATTAATTAAACAGCCAGTGGGTGAGCAGAACGCCATTAGAGGAAAAATTAAAAATAGTCATCGCTGTATAAGGCTAAGAAGTCACACACGTGTGTTATGTGAGTGCTGCGTTCTAATTTAGCAGTGTGCGTGGTGACGTACAGGGAATCCCTCTTAACTCCGCCCAACCTTGTTTTACGTGTAGAAATGAATTAACAGTGATTTTTCAAAGAGTGACTTTTAAAAAAAAAGTCCGACTATCTAGGAACTCATTCAGGGCAATCAGGGAATCGGCAAGATGAACTCGTGCGTACGTCACACCCTCTGTGGACTCACAGTTACATGCCTGCGCCTAAAGGCTGCTCACAAGCTCTTTCAAGCCTCTCACTGTCTGCGCTCACAGACTTTGTCGTGGCTGTGAATTGATTGAGCCGTCGCCAGCTCCTGACTCTTCCAAAGGATCCCTTTCAAAATATTTCGACTCCTGACTTTGCTTGGGCTGTTAATGTTTCTAGATCTGTGCTTTTAAGCAATGTCTGTTCCAGCATAGAAATTTATCATATGCTAGTTATGACTACCTAGACACAATGGAGAGTTGGGGAGCTGGGTTTGGGTTTTCTATGTGTGTTCAGCTGTATTATCTAGCACATGTTTTCTTGCAATATTCCCTTTACTCTGTTTATACCTTACGTGAGTTTGCATGTGTCTGTTTGCGAAACTCCGTAAATAGTCTGTGGACTGTACAGCCTCTTTCAGCACAGATACTCACCTAGCATCAGAACACACAGTCCTGCGCTGGTCTTCCATTGCCACCAAGTTCCAAAAATGGTTCAGACCACTGCAGTATGTCTGGGAGTCTACGGATAAAAGAGAATGTAGCTTTATCCTGATCATAGGGCCTGACAAGATGACACAGACAGCTTGGCTCCTCTTAGGTGTGATCTTGCTGAAGAACAGAGCATCTTTCTGTCTTTTTTGGTATTTGATTTTTTTTTTTTTTGGCGGGTGCTACATTCTGTTGTACTCTGAGCAGATTTATCTCGCCTCAATGTTGCTGTGAGAGCAGAAAAAGGTCCGAACCCATGTAGTCTGTGTTCAGAATGGAGAGGACAAGTAGATTACCTCAGGACATCCTGGCTTCCTTGATACTTGCTATCTGTCATGCAAGGTTTGGAAGTAGTGCAGAACTGAATTAATTACCAGCTTGGTACAGAGGCCCCTTTGGCTGGCTGATGTACAAACCCTGTCCCATCCAGATCCTGGGAGTGTGATATGTTATGTGTATGTTACGTATATGTTACGTATATGTTACGTATCTCCATTCACATTTCTGAGGAGCGAGATGAATTTTGGCTTCAAACCAAAAATGTAAATAGAGAGTGGGAGAGTTTTAGGTTTCTGGTTTTTGGCCAGTGCTGTTTTGAAACTTTGCAAAGTTGTTTTTCTGGTGTGGGATTACCGTCGCATTTTGAAGCGGGGAATGTTCTGAGGCAGCCGTGCTCAGGCGGAAGAGTTTCTGCTGAAACAGCTACTGACTATAAGCGTCTTTCATTATTCAAAGGCATTTGGCCACACAGGCAAACAGCGGGAAAGTGCCACAGCGGTGGCTCTCTTTTATGCTGAGTGTCATTCTTGATCTTCACTCCCTCTTTGTTCAGTTCATTAGAGCATTTTGCAGGGTAGTAATGCTGCCCGTGGCCATTCAGCGTGACTCCAGGGTGCTCAAGATGGAAGGAGGACCAGGAGCGATACCATGTGAACAGAAATGAACAGTCTATGAATATTAATAAAGAGATTATGATCAACGAGTCTGCATTTATGATGGGAAATATTTTCCCAAAAAGAAATGGTGGAGGATAATAGTGTCGGTTTTGCGGGGAAAGTGCTCCAGTCATAATTGGCTTTCCGTGAAATTCCATTAAATGTTCGATCACCTGTTCTGTGCAGAAGTGTCAGGCTTGCACTGCAGACAAACAGAGCTGCACCTGAGTGGCTACTGATGATTATTCACTGCTTATTCAATCTGGCACATTTCATTTTGCTTCCACTCATTCCGATATCGTATGGTGCTGCCAGCAGAGCACTACAATTGTTAAGATTATAATTGTTTTAATGTGTTTTTTACTACTGAGGTAATGTCATTAATCAAAACATTCAAACCAAGGGTATCAAATATACTTGTTGTCCTAATGACAAGAGCTCGTGGTTAATCTAAAATATAACACAAGTACAATTCAGTTGATATGGTATTAATCTTGAATAGACGGGGCCAGCTATGACGTCTGCTATATTTATTTGGTTGGTAGTCCTGGAATTTTAAACTTGAAAGTTCCCTTCAGTAAGGATGTCATACTAGATAGAGCCCTTTATAAAGTACTTTTTATAGTATAGTGAGCTTCACTTGTAACTTTATAGTAGATAGTACCCTTCGCACAGTATTTTAATTACTATAGTGTGCTACAGAGTGTTTTATAGCAAATAATTTTTAGTATATTGCCTATGAAATGGGATTTTATATACTATAGTGCCTTTCAGCGTATCCTGTCATACTGTGGATTGTGTAGTATAGTGCCTTTCAGCGTATCCTGTCATACTGTGGATTGTGTAGTATAGTGCCTTTCAGCCTGCCCTGTCATACTGCACTGTATTATTGGTAATGTAGTGTTGTGCTGATATTTATATTAGAGCACATTTCTTACACAGAATATAATATATTGTATAGTGTTTTCCACTTTTAATGTTATATATTGTGTAATATGCTGTTGTTGCAGAGTTTTATAGGCAGTGCCCTTTATCTGAGTTATTTTGCATCATTCCCTCTGTGTAGGGTTTCGAATTTTTGGGTGCTGTCTGTTATTATAACATATATGGTAGTTAAGATTAAAACCACAAAGGACACGAAGAGAAGGAAAGATATATCGGAGAAAAATCTCGAAACATAAACTTCAGGGGCAGAGGGAAAATGGCTTGGGGGGTGATGTATTCCAAGAATGTGAGTTATTACTGAACCCCCTAGGTCCTTCATCAGAAGCTTCTGTCATTTTCACATTTTGTATCTTCCGACCACTAATCCGGCTCAGAAGCACAGAACGGAACTGAACATCATCGTTAAAATAGATCACGATGATTCTCAAGTAATGCAAACTTCTTATAAATAATGAGCGTTTTATAAACAGATTTCATATGAATCAGAAAGCAGGCTTTATTTTCTATATAAGCTGAGTCTTGCTTGTTCATAGTGGGTTGGTATCCCATCCAGGGTGTCCCCTGCCTTCTGTCCAGTGCTTCTGTGGACATGCTGTCTCTGTTACTCTTACCCTGTACCAGACAAAAATGGCTGTTTAAGGTAGATGGATTAACTATGCTTCCATGTACATTGTACATTGTGCACATTACATAGCAAAGAAATTCCATCCATCCATCCATCCATCCGTCCGTCTATCACTTTTCTATACCTGCTGGTCCTGTGCAGGATCACAGAGATCCAGAGCCTATCCTGGAAGCTACAAGTGCAAGGCTAACAGTAGAGTTACCTGGAAAAAAAATGTCATGTGACACTTTTAGTATCCTCTGAATTTTATTTATGATTAAGAATAAATAAGTAACTTCCCATTCCAGAACACGGTCAATAAATATTCTGTCATTCAGCAGGAGTACCGGGTCCAAGGTCATACCTTCTCACCCCGTGGGTCTTCCTCTTCGGTAAATAATCCAAGTAATACCCATTAATACTGTACCAGCCTGCTTTGGCCTGCATCACGCCACGAAAAACAGTATCGAAATCACATTACTGCCAGTGATTAGGGGCTTTACAGATGTGTTTTGTTCATAATGACAGGCTCTCTGATCTTTGATAATCCAGATATGATGAGATGCAACAATTATTGACACAAACTAGCAGATTTATATAACGTATTTTTAGTACATTATTTTTAGTCTGCATTTGTATTTGTTTGTGCTGGTTATATTCAGAAAGATAAAGTCACGAAACGTGTGGCTTAGATGAAGTGCTGTTTCTGCCTCATTGTTTATGCTGTTTGCTATTTTGTGCCTTTCCCTCTTCTGTTTACTTCCGTTTTCTCCTCTTCCCTTATGCCTTTCTTTTACCCTTCCTAAACTCCCCGTGACCCTGTACTGAAGATGGATGGATGGATGGATGGATGGATGGATGAAAAATTAGTCTGCGTGCTGTAGAGTGTAGTTAGCGTGAAATGCAGAGAGTCTGCTAATCACATGATTAGCACATACACTTTCTATATCCAGCTAGCTGTCATATTTCAGATAGCTACAGTAAAGTAGACCTGGCATGGGTGAGACAGGTTAAAGCTGTCCTGGGTAATTTTGCACAGGGAAATATATTTTTGGGTGGCTGCAGCCTCCTGCGGGCTCTTGGAGCTGAAGCTATGGCAGCGGATTGGCTGTATTTCCGAAGTGATACCCAGCGAACCAATCAGGAAAGAGACAAAAGGAACAGCAAACGCTGATGTGCATAAGCGCTTAGTTACGCAAGACGTTACCATCACCACCCTCCTTGGGGGAGGATTCTCTGCCAGCGGCTGTAGTTTAAAAGGCAAGAAAGCCCTTTCCCCTGGGGGGCCCCCTCATCATCATGTGGGACACCCTCCATTTAAACTCAAGTGCTATTCAAAAATGAATGAATAATGCCGTCAGACACGTAGAAACAAGGTTGTTATTGTCTGTCTTCGTGTTTAGAGGCCCCGGGTCACTTAGAGGGCATGTCTTTGGGCTGTGGGGGGAAAAAATGAAATATTTAGTTAGTTATATAAACATGTGAATGGCAAAACACACAGATTCGGTGTCGGCAACTGAACACACAATCCTAGACGTGTGGCCACTACATCAGCTCAGTGGTGGTTCTCTGGGGGCAATTTCATGCAAACCCAAGCGAGTTCAGAGCCTGGATCCTTGGGTCCTGCACAGTCAGTTACATATATTATGAATCCCATCACGCTGTATTTCACGACCCGAACATTTGCAGCTCCTGAATGCCATGGGTAAGTCTTATACCAAGTGGTGCAGTCTTTTTGGCCATGGAGAATTGTGTCATTCATCCCTTGCCCATTAGATTTTACACAAAACATAATAATGATGGATAATTATTGCGCACACATGAAATTGGACGGCGGATTATACTACAGTACTGTAGCTGAACTGAGAATAGAAGCCTCACAGCATCTTCCGTGACACTCTTGGTGAGTGCTGTGATTTAAAAAAATCCCATTGTTGAATGAAGTGTCTGTTTTTGTTGTGGGGACCATTTTTTTTCGGTCCCCAAAAGAGGAAATTCAATTGTATAAAAATCTGTGACTGCAATCAAAAAAATTAAAAATGCCAAAAGGCTTGTATTTTGTTTGGTTACCTATGGAGAGGGTTAGGTAGGGGTTAAGGTTGTCATTGCTGGGATTAGGGTTTTGCCCATAGAAATGAATGGACAGTCTCCACAAAAATATGAGTGCCCGTCTGTGTGTGCATTGACTCGACCACTAGCACACCATATTTGCCTCATCAGTTTATTTAACTAATTAAGTTAATTAAGTGATGTATTCATACGTGTAATGGCTGGGGTTTCCCTGAGGAGAGGTCTGGGATCTAGCTATCCAGCAAGATATCAGTAGCATTTTGGAGAACAGAACAAATTCTTGTTATTTTTTATGGTGTAACTGTTCATTTGCATGTATTTAAATATTAAATTATTTTTCTTAAGAAATATAGACTTGCTAACCAAATAAAATCTGTATTACAGGGATTTATATGTATTTATAAGCATGTGTTTATAAGCAAGATGCCTCCTTATGTCCAAATCGTGTCGTGCAAGTCCCAAGCTCAATCACACCATGCCAGAGCACAGCTCTGCCTCATAATTTTTTTTTCTTTTAATTTCTTTGAAATTTTGTTTTAAAATTCAGTAAAAGATTCAAAGTGAACTTTATTATCAGCTCTAATGTTAATTTTTATTAGTAACTCTGACCAGACATTCATTTCTCGAGTGCATGAGATGATGCCTTGCATGACACCTTGACTGCATGACACCTTGACTGCATGACACCTTGACTGCATGACGCCTGGAATTTTGTCCCATATTTTTGTGTTGTGACTTATTTCACTCACTGTACTGCTGCCAAAACTTACCTTACCTCACTAGACTTTGCTAGAGGTATAAGAAGTAATCCGTGAATAACTTGATATTTTAATACATTTTCACAGGGACATTACAAATGAATAAGCAAGAACATTACATAGTGAAAAGTAAGTCATCTTGATGCATCTTTAAGTTTCATTTATGTGTTATTTTTCAAAAAAATGAAGTACTTTTTAACCATGTGATACACATATCAAACAAAAACTTTTCAATCACTTTTTTTGTTTATTTTATATCGCTTTAAACCTGAGAATCACGGAACCTGAGAATCACGGAAGCAGATCAGGGGGGTGTATTTTTAATGTGTTCTCACAGGCTAACAGCTGAACTATTTCCATACCTGCTGGTGGTAATTCACACGTCGACTGCTCCAAGGATTCCGCATTAATGAACACTAAATCTCCAGACTTAATGGGGGGGGGGGGGGGGGGCCTGTG
>JAODJU010000130.1:19525086-19542262 GCA_026776725.1 Gnathonemus echidnorhynchus | reverse complement strand
ACCAGTGAGTCAGCACAGCAGGATTTCAGGCTCTGTGTTCCTTCAGACAGAGTTTTTTGAGGTTGCTATAGCAGATCAGTAGGAAAGCGCTTGTCCCTCTGAATTGCCTTGGTGAACAATTGATGTCAGTCTTTCATCTGTGGCTCCTATTCTTAAAATGCAATTGTCTGCCTAGTTTTGTTACTTTTCTGTAAATGACGGGTGAGAGAGTCCCAGTGAAGCCTGCTCAGCTTTGCTCCTCGCCCATTACCGCTGTCCTCCCATAACCACCGTCTACTGCCTCCTACCCTGGCATCAGATTCCCCCTGTCAGCGACCCTGTTCTGCATCTCAACCCCAACCCGTGTCTCCATTTTTGCTTGTTTTATGTATCAGTTATACCTGCCAGTGTGGCACGTTAGCTTGGTGTTGGGGTTTACACCCTGCCCCCAGCTCTTTTCCCGTGTTTGTGTGGGTGTCATCCAACAGCCCCCCCCCCCCCCCAAAAAAAAAAAAAACCCCACAATTAGATGAACTGGCATCTCAATGTTCCTATAACTTCTGTCTGTGAATTAGGCCTAAGATGCTGTTTGGGGTGAAGGAAAAAAAATCTGGATTGAATCTTGTAGGCTTAACAAATTCATATCAACATTTTATTTTCAGAATGTTTAAGATAATTTAATTTGTCATGTTGATAAATCTTTACTCCAAATAAATCCCGGTGCTGTTTCCTATCTACTTATGGCAGGTGAACCTGGCACATTTGAAATGCCCTTAATCCCTGTGGGTGTGTTGTATGCTGGCTGAAATGGCATTTCTGGGCTGATTTCTTTCCATACCATTCATTTCTATAAAAAGCCGTAAAGGTGTAAGCGTTTGTGATTGCAGTAATTGCTGCTTGGAGAGAAAGGTATCACCAAGTACCTTTTGTAATTATAGAGCAATATAAAATTCCCATTTTTTTTCCTGATAGAGGAGGCACTTTTTGATCCATTTATGTATTCCGCAGTCTAATTTCTGTGTTATTAGACACTGAACAAATTGGTTAGCTGATGGTGACAGGGTGATGTCCCAGGACAATGAAGAAAAATGAGTTTACTAACGTTGTGATGTAGAGGAATATTGAAGGATGTTTATTTTTAAGGCACTGTGTGCAGACTGTGTGTGTGTGTGTGTGTCGTCCAGGTATACATTATAGTGTGGGGCCCAAATGTCCACACAATGTGATGAAAACCTGTTATTATGATATTGTGGGGGCCATTTTTTGGTCCCCACAAGGGGAAATTCAATTTTTTTTAAATCTGTGACTGCAATCCAAAAAAAAAACAAAACAAAAATGCCAGAAGGTTTGTATTTTGTTTGCTTACTTATGGCTTAAGGTTAGGGCTGGGTAGGGGTTAAGGGTGTCCTTGTTGGGATTAGGGTTATGCCCATAGAAATGAATAGAGAGTCCCTGCAGATATGAATGCAAAAGTGTGTGTGTGTGTGTCTGTGTGTCTATGTGTGTATGTCTGTGCCTGTGTGTGTGTGTCTATGTGTGTATGTCTGTGTGTGTGTCTTTGCCTGTGTGTGTGTGTCTATGTGTGTATGTCTGTGCCTGTGTGTGTCTATGTGTGTATGTCTGTGCCTGTGTGTGTCTATGTGTGTATGTCTGTGCCTGTGTGTGTGTCTTTGCCTGTGTGTGTGTGTCTATGTGTGTATGTCTGTGCCTGTGTGTGTGTGTCTATGTGTGTATGTCTGTGCCTGTGTGTGTGTGTCTATGTGTGTATGTCTGTGTGTGTGTCTTTGCCTGTGTGTGTGTGTTTGCCTGTGTGTGTGTGTTTGCAGGTGCATAAAGAGGTACCACACATTCCTCTGTAGATTCCCACTCCGGATTTCTTCAGTCTCATGAGTGTTTAAGTGGCCTAAGACCCCCACACCCCCACCCACCAGAACCCCTCTACACCAACCATGATCTGCCCCCCCGCCATCCATACTGACTGTGAGTCTGGTTGGGCAACTGGGTAACTGTTTACTGGAACTGAATGGACATAACAACATTAACCATGTTCCTAGGAGCTAGTTAAAGCAAGAGCAGAGAATACGATCATTTATCCCAAAAATAAAAAAAAAAGAAAATCCTTTTTATGTTTCAAGATCTTATTCGTGCCAGAAACTGATTAAGTCCTTCTGATGGTCTATCTCTCTCTGTCTGCATGGCTCAGGGGAGGTGAGTTGGCTGACAGCAGCGCCTCACAGTACTTGATAGTTCTCTCGTTTCAGACAAGGCACTTGAATTGGCTCTTTTTTAAACTCTAACATGCAGTCGCTCCCATCACGGGGGGAATTGTCATTTTCCCAGCTTCAGTGCCGGTGCGGCCCCTCCCTCTCTGGCGATCACCTCTCCGCACTCCTGTTACGGCCATCAGTCACTGCAGTCGGTCGGGTCGAGTGTTAAGGACACACGCTTGTTACCGCTTATTAACCGGGAGCGGACTTTACCAAGGATTGCCTGTCGCTTAATTTCATTAATTTCTAATGGCGCCATTTAGCGAAGGTGCTGAGATAACAGCCCCTTTAGATATTTACTGGTACAGGGATGTGAAGACCCTGTACTGTCATGTAGCTGCCTGTTCTAATTTCTGAGTCGGCAGAGTGATGTCACTGTTGAGCCCTTGAGCAAAGGCCCTTAACCCTCCCAGTTGCTCCAGCAACTGTCTGACTCTGTTTTCTCAAATGATAATAAAAAAAATGTCCCTTTGGATAAAAGCATCTGTTAAATAAATAGAATGTATTATAAAAGGGAGTGACCCTTGTCAGCACTGGCTCACGGCTTTGGGTAGATTCCTCTCAAGCTTCTCATATCACCGATTATATCGTTCTTTAAATCCACATATTCCTTCATTTCTTTATTCATTTCTCTCTTGCTCAGACTGTCATAGCCACAGCTCATTTCCCCCTGATGTCACATTTCGATATATCTCTCCCTCCCTCACACACACGTTTCCACTTCTGTTTTGGGGGGGGATTTAATTAAAAAAAAAAAAAAAAAAAAAAGATTCCTGTCATACACGTCACTTAGAATTCACAGTACATGTGAGAGCACCTCTCGAAATTTGTCACCGACGAAGACGTCCGAGTCTGGAGTGGTGGAGACGTCGTGCGATGCGAATAGGTGACGCCCTGCCTCCCGCTGACCTTCCTCATCCTCGTCATCCTCGTCCTTCAGCGCGGGCAGCCGCGGGCAGCTGGAGGAGCTTTGGCAGGTGCCTGTGCGGCGAGCAGCCGGGGAGATGAACTTCTTTGCGAGACACATCATCCCACACGCATCCGCCATCCGTCCCGCTGCTTCCGTTACTGAGAATAAACAAAATCCCAGCACCAGCTGAAGTCGAATTTAAAACCGTCGTTTGCACTAGAAGGAGAGGGAAAAAACAACTTATGTGGAGTGGAGGAAAACACAAAATAACTGCCTAAAGAATGAGTGTGAATATGGGGCTTGAATCTAATGTCCTTCTGCTGCAAAAGAGGAAATCATGCGAGCCATTAATCACATGGAATAAGGTGCAGGCTGCTATATGGGGACTGTTGCAGCCCTAATACTCATTTCATTTACATATAGATGGGACAGCATGCCTGACGCATAGGGTGCATGTAATGCCTGGAACAACAGGACTCATCTCTCTTATGCGTGATTAAAGCCGACGCTTTAAATGCACCAGCGGCTGCCGTCTGCCGTGATCCCAACAGGGCGTGAATGCACGGCGGGGTGGGGGGGGATGAGTGTGAGAGCACTAAATATCCCATGTGCATGAAGTTCACTAATCCATTGTCACCTGACTAACACCTGTAATGGGGCTTGGGAAAACACCAACCCCCACCCCCCCACGTACTAAAGCCTAGTAAATATTTGCTTTAGCTTGGTAAGCTGGTTTCATATGTACTCTATATACTATATATGAGAAAAAGAATAATGTTTTCAGTGTCTTGAAGTTAAGCCTTTACCGTGTTGTGTGTTTTTGTCAGTTTTATTGACAAAAAATGAAATACTTAGCCCTAAATTGTAATAAAGTGTAACTTTGGTGTGATACTTAACAGCAGGTACAGTTAATTAATACTGTGTATACAGGTGTTGACAGAGACTGCTCTGGATTTTTTTAAACAAACCTGCATTTTTAAGTCCTGGATAAATCATGGTTCTGCTGGCAGAAGGATACACTAAGCAGTGGGTTCTGTCCAGGTTAACACAGCAGGAAGAGAATATGGTGAAGCAGGAGACACTGGGAATGACCAGAAACCAGCCAGGTAGAGGGGCGGAATCGTAGGATGATATCAAGTGACCTTCAGGAGGAATGGGAAGCATTAAGTGCAGGTGTGAAGTGCACTGCTAGGACAGTTTGTATCAGGCTCCTAGAAGCAGGACTGCAGTCCCATAAAGCAAGGAAGAAGCCCTTCATTAATGAGAAACAGAGAAGAACCAGCTTGGAGTTTGCAAAAAATATAGATATTACTCAAAGAGCCATAAATTGAGAAATGAGTGAAACACAGAAAGTACTGTGGTCCCTTCATTATTTCCGTGGCAGGTATTATTTATGTGGCAGGTATTATTTATGTGGCAGGTATTATTTATGTGGCAGGTATTTCTCGCCTTGAGTTACTCGGGAGGCTTGCTGACTTGCTCTGCTCCTCGGGCACCTCCAGCTCAGGGTTTACCGCTGACTGTGCAGGACCTCAGCAACCTGAGAGGCTCTGTGTTCAAGCCACCAGCCCAGTAGCCCCTTAGTCGCGACCGGGTTTGGAGCACAGCTGCTAATAAGGTTGGGAATTAATGTTGTATGAAGTTGCATCGCCCCGAGAGCTTTCTCCCCTGTTAAAATACTTCCTACTCATGTATAATTTTCTCAGATGGTGTTTTTCCTGGGGAGATTGGGGGGAGGGGGTGTTCCAGGATATTATACAGTGTATTGTAGTGCTGCCTGCTCTGGACTAAATATAGGCAGTGTCCGTCTCAAGACAGAGCCTGTTCCTAGTGGGTCAAGAGAAGAGCTACTTCCTTGAGTTTAGCCACAAAGCTCTACTTCTTCCCAGGCAAATTAATCTCCTGGATTTAGTTTTATTTTTTTTAACATCCATAATCCATCCATCAAACCACTTTTTTCAGGCAGGGATGGGGAGGGGGCACCTGGAAAACACATTTGCCTGATAGAGCACCGTTTTCACAGTGTGGAGGGCTACCCCGGGAGAGGACAGCTTCACCTGTTTAGACAGCGGGATGTTTTGCCATAAATTGCGATGCTGGGTGCCTCTTCGGGGTGTGGCGGCTTGCCGGTCGCTGTAATGGTAGATGTCTGTGATGGCTGTGTTACCTGCAGCTCCCCGCTGCTACTATGCACTGGTTCCCTCTCACTGGTTCCCTCTCGCTGGTTCCCTGTCACTTTCATTGAGTTCTAGATTTCCTTTACGCTCTTCACTCTCTGAAAATTGCCTACTGAGGGTGGCCATTTATTCTTTCCTATCAATTATCCTTCGTTACGTGGCTTAATGGTGCAGCCGTCACTGAAGCCTCTTGATCTCGCTAGTTTGCCAGGATTGCTGCGGCTCATTTCCCGCTACCGGGAGTCTGTCAGCTCTTGTAAATGCTCCTAATCCCGCAAGGCCACCCTCCTTCCATGCCGCACTGTTTAAACAGATCCTACTATTATTCCGCACCTCTCTGAATTACGGCCCCTCTGTTTGCAACTTTTTAGGCATCGGAGTTTTTGAATCATTATAATTGATTGGCTTGTATAATAAGGTTTAGTAAGGTAAGCAAATATAACATCTGCAAACACCTTTATATCTCGGGGTGAGCTCTATTTTTGTCAGGAACGAGCTGCACAGTGTAATGTAATGTAGACGGTACTAAATAAAGAACAGTGCATGCTGAATAACGTTGGCTGCCACTCTTCACGCCGATAATTGCATCGGCAAACAAATAAGTAAAAGCAAAAAGGGACAAATGTGGGTTTTCCCAGCGGGTTTAACGTATCCATGGCCACAGCGGCTGCGCGTTTCCCACACTCAGTGGCGAGATCCGTTGCACTTTCCCGTCAAAAGCTGTGCACAAATTTAATCGTGAAATATAGACGGGAAAAGCAGGATCGGTAATCTGGGTGTAATCCGCCCGCAAATGGATGGTACCAATAGGTTGCATTTCGATACATATTTAAAGTTCCACTTTCACTGTTATAGGATATATTTCAATAGGCTAAAAGAACAATAGAAAGTCATGCTCTTCCAGGATATCCTCTTCATATCAAATTGTATTTCATATCCATTTCGATGTATTGTATTGTTTTAAAGACACGTTTCACACTTGCAGCCCAAATAGCCTGGTGCATAGCGCATCTGGGTTCCAAACGCAAATAGCGCGTATGCTTGTGAAACACCGATATTATTTTAATTACGTGAATTTGACAGCGAGGCCGGAATCTGGGTCAGGCCGTGTGGCAGAAACAGTGCCTTTTTTGCTCCGCCAGCCCAAAATTGAATTGATCACAAACTCACACTCTGCCATTTTATTCAAGGTCTGATCCCGTCCTTCTATAGCTAAAGCTTATTTGTGATAATCAGCACCGTTTTTGTCAGAGGAGCGACCTGTTGAATACTGTTGAAGATGCCTCCGCTTTTCTTTATTCACTGTGGACAATGGATATCAGAAGCCCCAGTTTCGAATGCAATTAGCAGACATTCACACAAATTGGCTGGAACCACTCAGATCTTCATTTGGTTCCAGGCTGATCTGTTAAATATTTAACAATTGATTTTCTATTAAATGGTTGTGGCTGACGGAGACAGTCCTAATTCTCTTACTGACCCACAAATAATGTCGAGGGGAAACCAAAATGTATTTCTCTGAAAAAGCAGCCTGGAGTCGTGGCCTGACACCCATTACTTTGGAGCAGTGACACTGAATTGTATGTCTCTCCCACAACATGCTGTTCAGCTGAGAATTGCCACCCTTTTGACATGACCTTACTGTGCCCCCCTCGCAGTGACACGCTGACACGTATGTGCCTCCGAACCTCTCCTGAGAAACTTCAACCTGCCTGCCCTCTCTACCGAGACAAAACTGTCGCGCTTACAACGAGTTCAACTCACCGAATAGTGTCTGATGATTGTATAACGTTAATCATTCAAAGGCTCTTCCCGTTCGAGCCGCTGTCTGGGTTTTAATGTTTTGAACCGTATTTATTCATTGGTTCTGCAGAAAAGGGTGAAAAATACAGAGTGTTCACAGGCAGTTGGTAAATGGAAATAATCATAATGAATTATTGTCATGTAAATCTGTAAGGACAATAAGTTTGACTTCACTATTTATTAACATTTAATTCTGGCAGAAAGGTCATCGGTAATAGGGTGACATTTCAATGCAGTTAAATTCTAAGTCTAGAGGAATGATTTCAGACAAGAATCCCATGTAAAATTCTGTCACAGCAACAAGTGTTTTCCTTGAAAGATGTAATTGGGTGTCGGTTGTTACCTCAGCTGTTGCTCTGTGCTGTTGTTTACAACAGTAATTCGGAAATGAATTGCCTGGATTATAATTAATCACACAATTAGAGACCGCTTGATAGGTCAAAGCTATAGTTGATTGCATTTTTTGGTGCTTCTTGTATTTTTTTTATTTTATGGGAAGAAAATGACTGTTTAATCAGAAGTGTAAATCTCAAGATCCTCAACATTTATTTACAGCGGCAGCATTGGTAATAATGTGTGATACTGTAATCACTTTTATTTCACAGACTGATGTGATGAACACACATGTATAAGGGTCACTCAGAGGTCACAAGGCTAAGTTTTGACTTCAGCCTACTGTTACGAATGTTTGGTGATTATTTTAGTATTCATGATAGGGGCAGTAGGTGGTGGAAACACTGATTAATACAAAAATAGTGGAATGAAATACAGTCACCCCTTCACATTTATGAGGGTCCCAACCAGTGTCAAAATTCACACATAATACTTGGGTCCCCCTGACCTCAACCCATAACAGTCTGCTAGCCTGAACGAACACAAACAAAATGTATTTATTACCAATTTGTAAAACAAGCAGTACTGTAGGCCTACTTTATACTTTGCATGTCATAGTAGGGTCATTTCCTATCAAGACCTTTTTATATAATATGAAAACTATGTAAGTTATGCCCCTGTATATACAAAGTTACTATTGTATGAACTGGGAGCACTATATGATTTAAACTCATTATTAAAAATGCAAATGTAACAGTAATGGAAAGTTTAAGTTTCAGTGTGAAATGTGAGAATCCAGTCACATCGTGTGTGTGTGTGTGTGTGTGTGTGTGTGGTTCAGGTATACACCAGATGTCCCCACAATGTGATAAAAACCTGTTATTTTGATGTTTTTTTTCACTTCCCACAATGGGAAATTATATTTTGTAAAAATCTGTGACTGGAGTCAAAAAAAAAAAAAAATGCCAAAAGATTTGTATTTTGTTTGGTTACTTCTGGTTAAGGTTAGGGCTGAGTAGGGGTTAAGGTTGTCATTGTTGGGATTATGGTTTTGTATATAGAAATGAATGAACGGTCCCCACAAAGATATGAATACAGGTGTGTGTGTGTGTTTGGGGGAATAACTCCAGAAGGAACCAATGAACACCATAATGCAGAGCCACAGCCCCAGTCGCCTGTTCCGGAGCTTTCCGTGCCGCTGAATTGTCACAGCCCCAGTCATTTATTCTGGAGCATTCTGTGGTGCCCCAGTTGCCAGTTCCAGAGCTGTCCATGGTACTGAAGTGGTCACAACCCCAGTCGTAGATTCTGGAGCTTTCCATGGTGATGAATATTCACAGCCCCAGTTGCTGTTTCTAGAGCTTTCCATGGTCCTGAAGTTTGCTGAAAAAATATGGATCTCTTACCTTAGGACTGGATATACTAGATAGACAGTTAAGAAGATGGTTGAAATCATCTTTTTTTTTTTCCCTAAACCCCAGTGACTTCAAGTGACCTAACAGAAATATGTAAAAAAAAAAAAATACGTGTTTGGGATCTATAACAGACCAAACAGGAGGGACTTTAAAGGTGCATACCGGTGGCATGGTATTTGTATTAAAATTTTAAAAGATTGTCATGGGAGTTTCTGCTTAGGTCCGTGGTGCAGAATCACTGGATGTTGTCGGAAAGGGAAGCCTAATTCATCGCCAACCAATGCTGTTGGCCGTCGATGGCAACCATCTCTGCCCATGACTCAGTGAAGGGGCTGTCTTTCCCTAACACCATCTCAATGAGTGACAGTCTGCTCCAATGGGGGACATGGGTGGTCTTCACTAAAGCTTTAGATTTTCTACCAGAATATGGTGTAGGCTAGCAAAACTCACCTGAGATACAATTTGTACTGCAGTGTCTGCAATATGGTGACAGTTTCAAGGCAATAATTAATAGAAACAAGGCTATGAAGATCATGAATATTCATCAACGGTTAATCACTACTCGTGGCTCTGGATGTTCCTTTATTTATTCATTTGTATTAATCTGCTGCAAGATGCCATTTCTTCTCACATTTTGCTTTGAATTCGAGCTCCTTTGCTCATGTAAACTGATTGACGTCTATATCTGGTGTCATTTTGCAGAGTCACTAATAGCCTGGTAGTCTTAATCTTCTCTGGCACAAGAATGTTGCGGCAGATTATGGGAGACTTAGGACCAAGAGAAGTGCACGGCTAATATGTGACGGCTCTGTCCCCAGGGCACCAAGTCGGTCACGGTTTTCTGATGCATATAAATGGGACTGCTGAGCAATGTGAAAGGATGGGAAGTTAACATCAATGGCTTCCTTCTCTTTAGAAGTTGCTGTTGAGTTCAGAAAATGGAACATAGAACAAACCCATGCATTAAGGCCTCATTTTATCAAGTCATTAGATAACAGCTGATACAGATGACTTGCTTGTGTACATTGGCAGCCATTTTCCACTTGAAACTTCCCCGTTAAATTCCTTTTTGACTGAACTTGTAGGTCTTTGAGAGCTCACACGTGCCACATTGCCCTTCCCTCCCGAGCTATCGTTTGTCGCGATGCACTAATTTCAGAAACACTTTCATGTTCAGTGACAGTTCGTTGTCAAAACGTTGATGCACTTTGCCCGTCGGTGAAAGAGGAACTTCAGCTTGTGACAGCACAGTAGCTGTGAGCTTCCAGAGATCCACCCTGATCCATGCGAGAGATGCTTCTGCGTCCAAACATGACCCATCTGTCGATCTTCCACCAAGACTTACCCAGTACGGGGTGACACTGAGCCTGGAGACTGTCCCAGAAAGTACAGTTCACAGACACTCTGAATGGGATTTCCTGTCAAAACACTAAATAAAGACAGAAGATAGAAGAGTGCGAGGCACATAAAAATAGCAGAGAACACAGTCAGGACACACAGAGCCAGAGGCAGGATTTAATTCCAGGACCCTTGAGGCATCAAGCTATAGTGTTGCCAAAGAGCTGCTGGTATACTGATAATTGTAATTGCTTACTTAATGAACATGTAATGTAAAACCTGGGCTAATTAGAGGCTAAAGTATAATGTATATGCATAGATTCCTACCAGTATAGACAAGTAAACATTCTGTTTTGTTATGTAATAAAAACCTAGACCATTGAATAGCTCTGTGGATGTTACTTTCCATGGGATGCAATATTGACAGAACTCACACTGGGGGAGGCCTGTTGTTCTCCATGCACATTGCCTGTTGAATGCATAATGCTGATTGGTGTCACCAGAGGGCAAAGGGACACCGGGATTCATCAGTCACACCTCGGGGATGTGAATCATGCGGAATAGCAATATGACTTTGTGGTAGGACAGTGTTTCCCAATCCGGTCCTTAGGGACCTGCAGAAGGCCCGTTCCCTGTAGGGAGCTGTGAGGGAGCAAAATCATAGAGCGTCTGTGGGTCTGTAAGCTGTGAGGGAGCAAAATCATAGAGCGTCTGTGGGTCTGTAGGGACCCGACTGGGAAACATTGCTCTAGGAATTTAGCGAGCCTGTAACATAAGAGAAAAGAGATTTTTTGACCCGTGAACTTGGAAAGTAGCCTGTTTTTATAATAGTAAAACAAATAATTACAAATACTGAACGGTAAATTTAAATCAAATTGTGCTCTAGCTTTTGTAACTGTACAATTAGGAAGGAGTTAACAACATGCTTAGTGAGTTGAAACAGCTCAGAGCTACTGGCTGAAAGCAGAATCACCATTAATGTGTTTCATAGTGTTTGTGGCAGGGTGTGAGAACTAACACACATATTTGACGGTTCTGGGAGGGGTGATAAAGTCCAGGTGGGGGTGGAATTCCTGGGGTTGGTGTTGAAGTCACAGGTTAGGCTTCCCAAATTAGTGCCAGGGTCAGGTGGAAGGCAAAAAAGTTGCTTAGGAAAGAGAAGGAAAGCAGTAGGGTGACACGGCCGCCATCTTGGTGCCGGACCTCGTGCAGAGCGGCTTACAAACGAGAGTCTTGGTAGTGCTGTCGTAGTGTTTATGTTCACATCCCATGATGCTGAGGGACCGACTCTCAGTTGTTGATTAATTGACTGTCAATTAATGAAGGTGTTGTTCAGGCTGATGACCCTGCTAAGGGTAAATGGGTCCAGCTGGGTTGATTCTGGAGGGAGATGTTTTGGGGCGCATTGAATGTAGTGGCGTATTTGCGGGTTTCTTAATGGGCACAATCACTGTCTTTGGTTCCATTTTAAAAATGAAATCGCCATGGATCCTTACTGTTCAGTAGACTTTGGCTTAGTTTGTACTTTGGTGAAAGATTAATCTCTTGGGATTTTCTGGTCAGTCAAACTAACAACTGCTGACCCATCCTTTGGTGAATATTTAGATGTTGAACACCAGGTTCCATCTTGGCTAGCATAGAGGACGATCAAGAGCCTTGACCCACCTTTGCCTGCTGAGAAATGGGGCAGACCAAATGTAATCCATGCTGTAGGTACATTTTACAAGAACAGAGACATCTGCAAGGGCCAAATCTCCTGAGGAGATCGAACTTCATGCACGTTCCTCCCCAGGCATGGCACGGCAAACCGATGTAGTGTTTCAAACATCTGAGAGCAGATAGCAATATTTTTGTGCACCCATAATGGATGCAATTAAGTCTGCATTGATCTAAAGCAAAATGAACTCGTTTCATTTAAAAAATCAGCAGTTATTTAAAGTTGCCGATTTGAAAATAAATAATACAGACATTGAAAAATGGCATAGAATTATTTATACACATTCTGAATAATATTATATAAGTTCATAGTGAATGAAAAAAAGAGTTCTAAGTGTAATTGAGAGAATAAGGGTAGGAAACTAGAAAACAGTGATACAGTTATGGCATCTTATACGTCTAACAAGTTGAAACATCTTTCTGACACACAGTGATTCTGATGTATGGGTAACATAAAACATTACTGCTGTACTCATCGGTTATTATCAGGAGTCAGAAATTCAGAAAAGCAGCCACAAAGGCTAGTTTAAAAACAGTGTTTTGTGCTGGTGTCTAGTGGTCCTACAGAAAATGTGTAGGAATTTGTGCCCAGTTGTTTATTTTGTTCACGTCAAGGGCGCACTTCAGTGTACACCGTGTGTTGTTCCAGACAAGCTTCAGATAAACACAAAACCCGACCGGATGAGTGGTTACATGGGAGAGAGAGACGGATGTTGCCTTAGTCTCGAGACGGCCATGTTTTGTAACGCCTGTTCATTCTTGCCAGAAAATATTGCTAGGTGTAGCACTTTTTCACGGGATGAAGACTGCTCCATTTTTCTTCTTCAACAATATCCACGGTAACTGAGCAATCTAGATCCCTGTGCTCCGTTAGGTGTGTCAGATGATTAACGTAGCAGCGTGTGAGCTGTAACATAAATCACAATCATCTGAGCTCCGTGGGAAATGCCTGGCGATCGGGTCGTAAATTCCCCCTCGCCCCCCTCTGTCTCCACATCTCCTCCTTCACATCCCTCAATCTCACAAATACCGTCCACCCTTCCAGTTTAGTAAGTATCCACCAGTGACCACCCTATATTTTGCCTCCTGTCTCTAGAGGAACATTCTTGATCTTGAAATGAACGGAAAAGATACATTGAAATTCTGGGAATTTGGAAAAAGAGAGAAACATAAATACTGCTCTGTTGTTGGCCACTCGACTTGGCTGCCAGAGAATCTAAGGTCACCTGAGACTATCGACAACTTCGTGGACCCAGCTGCTGTAAAAAAAATTTTAAAAAAAGGGATGGCAGAGACTGAGAAGATGCTGAGAGCGTCAGGATGGGGAGGGAAGGAGACAGCCTGTGTGTTCACACCTCATCCTGCCTCGCTCCTGTATTGTGGCTTTTTTTAAATCATGGTTTTATTTTGGAATTAGTCATCTTACACACACATCCCTGGAGTGTGGGATGCAATTCTTACACGATTTTTGGTGAACTGCAATAGCAGCAATACTTACCAGTTACAGCAGCACCAACGTATATGTAATATATACACCGATCAGCCATAACATTAAAAGCACCTGCCTAATACTGTGTAGGTCCCCTCGTGCTGCCAAAACGGCTCTGATCTGCGGTGGCATGGACTCCAGTGTCCTCTGAAGATGTCCTGTGGTATCTGGCACCAAGACGTTAGCGACAGATCCTTTAATTCCTGTAAGTAGCAAGGTTGGGACTCCATGGATTGGACTTGTTTGTCCAGTACATCTCACAGAAGCTCGACTGGATTGCGATCTGGGGAATTTGGAGGCTAAGAAAACATCTTGAACTCTTTGTCATGTTCCTCAAAGAATTTCCGAACATTTTTGCAGTGTGGCCGGGCACATTATCTTGGTGAAAGAGGCCACTGCCATCGGGAAATACCACTGCCATGGAGGGATGTAGGTAGATGGTACACGTCAAAGTATCATTCACATGGATGCCAGAACCCAGGGTTTCCCTGCAGAACATTCCCAAGAGCTTCACACTGCCTCTGCCGGCTTCCCATAGTGCATCTTGGTGCCATCTCTTCTCCTGGTAAATGATGCACAGACACCTGGCCGTCCACATGATATAACAGAACATCAGACCAGGCCACCTTCTTCCATTGCTCCTTGGTCCAGTTCTTATGCTCATATACCCATTGTAGGTGCTTTTCGTAGTGGACAGGGGTCAGCATGGGCCCCCTGCCCAGTCAGCAGCTACGCAGCATCATACACAGCAGGCTGCCATACCCTGTGTTTTGATTCCTTTCTATTAAAGTCAACATTAAGGTTTTCAGCAGTTTGTATTGCAGTTCCTCTCCTGTGGGATCGGACCTGACAGACTAGCCTTTGTTCCCCACGTGCATAAATGATCATTGGGTGTCCATGACCCTGTTGCTGGTTCCCCAGTTGTCCTTCCTTAGACCTCTTTTGGTAGGTGCTGACCACTGCATCCTGGGAACATTCCACAAGACCTGCTGTTTTGGAGGTACTCTGACCCAGCCGTCTAGCCATCACATTTCGGCCCTTGTCAAAGTCACTCGGATCCTCATTCTTGCCAATTTTTCCTGCTTTCAACACATCAACTTCAAGAACTGACCGTTCACTTGCCTAATATATAATGGCATCCCTGACAGAGATAAACGGTACTATTCTCTTCACCTATCTTTGGTCGTAATGTTACGGCTGATCAGTGTGTGTGTTTATCGGAGATTATTTCTGACACTTCCCACAGGTTGTAATTTACGTTTGATAACACTGATATGTTTTTGTGCTGGCGATTGCATTTTATGATTTTCCTGTTACCCTCATTTCTGGGAAGGGGCACCCTCCTGTCAATCACTGGGTATATTTTCAATCACTGTGGGTGCGTTTTATTACAAAAAAAGGAAACAGGTCGTCTTGTTTAGGACAAACCTGAGGGCCTTGGTCTTGCTGAACAGTGACTCTTGGCCTTTGGAGCATCACGCCTGCTGGGATGTGCTGAGAAAATGCCCCCTACCCCCCTCCCCCCCCTTCTGTAGCTGGATTGGCTGAGACAGATGAGCGGCGGAGCAAGCCAGCCATGACAGGCGTGAATGTAGACCAAACTGGAGCGGACGGCGCTGATGGTGATCTCTGAGGCCTTGTGCCTGCTGTTCTGTTACTACATGAACTTTAAATGGACTCTTTTCACCAACGCCGTCGCCCGATGGAACGGGGGTGGTGGCACAAGGCCTGCCTGCTGGTGCGTCTGTGTCGCACACAGCAGATGCACAGAATGTCCCTCTTTCCTCCAAAGCTTGGAGACAGTCTCAGGGTCCCAGGCCTAGTCGCCAAAGCCCCCCACCCAGTGCTCAGCCCAGGCTGGGATTAACCCCCAGTCCAGTAACACAAAGGACAGAGAGCTCAGGTTAATACTGTCGTTTATCTCTGCTGGATGCTTCTTTTGATTAATTAAAATTCATTTTACTCTCTTTTTGTATTGTCATTTTATTTATCTTTTATTTTATGTGGATAATTATTCACACATGAAATTAGGTGGCTGATTATATTACATTGCAATAGCAGAAATAATGTACAGTGTTGTGACAAAGTTTTTCCTAATTCCCTCAGTTTTTTTTCTCTTATTCATAACACTTAATTGTTTCTGAACTCCAAACACATTTAGGACAAAGTACAACCTGAGTAAACACAACACAGTTTTTAAATGGCCATTTGATTCTTTAAAGGAAAAAACCACCGATACCCATAGCACCCATGTGACTGACCGCGAACACCCCGAAGCTTTGCCGTTTCAGAGATGGTCTGACCCAGTCGTCTGGTCGTAATTATTTGGCCCGTGTTAAAACCACTCAGATCTTTCCCTCCTGCCTATTTCTTCTGCATACAGCATGCTGATTAGGAGTATGGAATGTTTTCTTACCATCCAATAAATCCAAGACCTTGACAGGAACCGTTTGTACGGGATAGTCCACATTATTTGCTTTCCAAGGGGGGCGGTCGAAATGTTGTAGCTCGTTGGTGTGTACATATACACAAGCACACAAGCACAACCAGCCAATCCTTTGAATGGGGACCTCGACAAGACATTTCTACTGTGCAAATCCCATGTGAAGCTGCAGGTGAAAACTTGTTAAAGAAATAGGGTTTTGATGAAGTTTCTTTACAGCTGAACAAACGTCAAAAGTGAAATTTGTTTCTGACAGTTGGAGTTTGCTGTTCACAGTCAAGAGCGATTGAATTAATAAATAAAATTAATAAGACATCTGTGAAAATGTTTACTGAATTTAAAGAAATAGGATGATGAAATATGATCCTGTACTGGATAAGCGGTTGGTAGATGGATGCAGAAATGAAAGAAAATACTGTTGTGCCCAGTACAGAATCTTCTTAGCAGCATAAGATGACATTACGATAAGACACTGCAGGGCCGCTGGGAGATCACTTGTTGCAGTATTGTCACCATCTGAAGTTCGGGATCACCTGTGCCAGTAATCTGAAAGGGGTAAAATATTTTTTTTCTGTATTTCTCTGATTTTTGAAGGCTTTTTTTGAAGGATTGAGTATATCAAAAGCCTGCCACTTTCTGAAAAAAAATCTTTATGCCACGAATTGAATTTAAGTTCTGCTGGAAAGTTGCTAGGTGAATCTCTTCTGTTTTTCACTATATATATATACTGTATATATATATATATAGTGCCAAGATATTCCTTCAGTGACTGATTACTGCATTCTTACTCGGGACTGAGATTTTGAAAATGCTTTTGGGTTCGAATTTGAAGGCAGCATTGTGTTTACCGTTGGTCAGATGTCGTAAATTCTCAGGGGAAATCATTTCTGAGGCTGTAGCAGAATAACAGGTCCAAGACTAAGTTATTTATTTTTTTTGTGATCATTCAGTACCTTAGTTCAAACCTCTTTGTAACTGATCTGTTTGGAGGGAGGGAGTGATCTGCAGAGAGATAGGTTCATGTGAGCGCTTAAACTGCTATTAATGTGCTGCCTGCCTCCTTGTAATTTCTATTCCGAGTCACGAAAGATTGACCCCATCTTAGTGTGTAGTCTGTGTGTGTGTGTGTGTGTGTGTATAGTGACATTGCCTGTAATTTACTGGCTGGAGAGTGGCATTAGTGTGGTGGTGAAATGCTTCATATCAAGCTGGTGCTAGAGATTAAAGGCTCCCCTTTGTGTGCATTGGCATAATTGGACCAATGAGATGGGGGGGGGGGGGGGGGGGGGGGCGGGGGGGGGGGGGG